>PVKA01009556.1:0-67934 GCA_004027165.1 Ctenomys sociabilis | reverse complement strand
ATTTTCTTGTCCTCTCTCTGCTAGGAGAGGTGCATATATGCCTGGAATCACACACACACACACACACACACACACACACACACACACACACACAGACCCCACTCTCCTACTCAAGGCCCAGCCGAGTTCGGCAATTCTGCAGACATAGTTGTGGGGAGACTCGGGTGGACACATCTCCTATGGTTAAGAGGAAGATGATTAAGAGTGGATAGAGGGAGCCGGGCATGGTGGCGCATGCCTGTAATCCCAGCACTAGGGAGGCTGAGGCAGGAGGATTGTTGTGAGTTCGAGACCAGCCTGAGCTACAAAGTGAGCTTAAGGCCAGCCTGAACTGCACAGTGAGACCCTGTCTCAAAAAAAGACAAAAAAAAAAAAAAAAAAAGAGTGGATAGAGGAAGAGGGAGTGGTCTCTAAAGAAGGGCAAGCCCAGGGGCCCTGGGAAGGTGACATCCAACTACCCTGATGTCTGCATCTGCACAGAGGAACCAGGCTGTGTGGGGAATTAAGAATTTTCTAAACAATGGGTTGAGATGCAGGGACAAATGTGACTGCAGTGCAGTGACAAGAATATAGCTCTTAGAATCAGCAGGACACGTGTTTCAGGTCCTGGCAGCCTGCTCCCAGGTGGGCTGACTGGAACCCCCAAAGGTCTGGGAAGTTCAGGGAGGAGGAAGAGGCTCAAGGGAATCTATCCAGGAATCAGGTTTCCCCACATCCTGTAGTTTTAATTAGCAGCTGACAGTTACAAAAACTGCAGTAACTACCTGTGGAACTTAATTATTCCCACCGATGTTCCAGAGCGCACATAAGTGGTTCAGAACCAAGCAGGGGCCAGGGAGCCTGGGGGGCCAGGGAGCCTGGATCTGCACCTGCCTGACTGTCAGCTCAGCAGCTGCTGTGCCACAGGCCCAGGTGGGCACCACTAGGAGGATTGGAAGTGAACTGAGAGGAAGGGTGTTCTCAAGTCAGGGCATTTCAGAGTGTGGAATCCCCTGCTGCCACCCGGTCACAGTCCAGATGGGGAAAGCCTAGCCCTCAGCACAGAGAGGGACCTGCTGTGAGTGACAAGGCAAGTATGACTGTTGGCCCAGGGTCCTTTCCATCACTTGCTGTAGATTGGGGTTGAGACCCACAGAGATGTGTCCCCTGAGAAGGTGAATGAACCAGGGGAACATTCTTGGACTAGGTTCACTCAGAATTCCAGGCCAGGCTACATGACCAGGAAACAGAAATATTAAGTCTCTCTCCCTTGGGGGCATTGACCATACCAATAATCCTAGCACTTGGGAGGCTGAGGCAGGAGCAGGAGGGTCAAGGTTGGCCTGGGGCTACACAGTGAGAGCCTTGTCTTAAAAAGAAAAAAATAATAAAATTTCTCTCTCTCTGTCATTCTGAACAACTTCTAGGAGGATAAAGATTTTTTTTCATGATCCTGTTTGATCCCTAAGCAAGTCTAGATGTTTTTTGAGTTCTGAAATTTGTCCTACACTTCAGGTTCCCTGTGAAAAATCAAATATCTTTTTTTTTTTTTTTTTTTTTTTTTTGCAGTACCAGGGATTGAACTCAGGACCCTGTGCTTGCCAGGCATGTGCTTATTCTACTCAGCTATCTCCCCAGTCCTCAAATATCATTTTAATGAAATAAACTCTAAGCACAAATATCTAACAAAAAGATTACTACCCAGAGCCAGTGTGTGATGGCACACACCTGTGATTCCTGCCCTCCAGAGGCTAAGGCAGGATTGAAAGCTCAAAGCCAGCCTGGGCCCCACAGTAAAAACTTGGCTCAAAAATGTATGCACGCACACACACACACACACACACACACACACACACACACACACACACACACAGCCAGTAGGCCATGTATTCCCAATAATATTTAGTACAACTACAAAAGGGGCTGGGGAGTTTGTGTGAATATGTCACTGCCAGCATTTGTTGGTAGCCTTCTTGTGTTTATAGTGAGTCACATATTTTGGGACACTGTGTCACCTTCAGCCCTCTCCTCCACCTGAGGACACCTTCAAACTTCAGCCAGTAAGAGCACCCCATCACTGTGCTATTTGGTAGGAGATAAAGCCCAGGTCTCTGTCCTCTACACAGACCTGGACTTGGTGGATGCCTTCAGTTCTGGCATCAGTGACCCTGCCCTGGACTCAACTCCACTGCAGAGGCTCAGACTGCAGCGTGGCTGGCACGGGGCACGTGGAGTGGATGGGCTCCCATGCTGGAGACACCCCCTCTCTGTGGCATGTGCAGGCGGGGACCATTTATTCTGTTGCTAATCCTATCATTCCACACATCCCCCACTTTAGTCACAATATTGTCAGAGGTGGTTGTCACAGAGCCTGCAGTTCAGCAAATCACATGCTTCTAGTTGCTGAGCACTCTTACTCTGAGATCTGATCTTTACGCGGGAGAATCCAAACCCATTCTGTCAGCAAGAGGGCTGAGCAAGAGCCCAGTGTCCAGCAGGTTTCCAGCTGTTTGCTGTGTGAGTCCCACAGAGAAAGAGCTAGGTCTATGGGAAAACACATGAGTCAGGTGGGCATGCCAACAAGGAGAGGAAACCCAGGAACGGGAAGCAAATCTCAGGCCAGAGAAAGGGTGTACCCGGCCGGCCAGTCTGGAATGGCCAGCTAGGAGGCTTCCCAGAATGCCTACAGTTTTGATTTTTATTGAGTTGCAAAGACTTGGACTGGGGACGCTGGAATGCATCTGTGTTGGACCCTGGGGTATGAGAAATCAGAAGAAGGGAGTTGCACAAGGCAACTTAGGGCCCGTGGAAAGAGTCCAGGCCAGTTTTCCCAAGGACACATACTAACTTGTTAGGTGCCATGTGTACATTACTTGGCCTTTCTGGACCTCGGTTTCCTGTCTTTAGATAAGGGCACTGGGTGAATGACATGCGGGGTCCCTCCCAGTCTGGTCCTGCGGCTTGTACTTAGCTGGTGCCTATGTAACCATGTTCACTCTCTGAGCATATTAAAAACATAGCTGCCACAGACTCTGACTCAGCCCTAGGTGGTGGGCTCCAAGGATCTGCTGTTTCGCAAGATCTCAGTGGGTGATGGGATCAAAAGGCCACATTTTGAGCAATATTCACATCTTGCTGCTCGCTGTGAGAATAGGATGGGATGTGCTCTGTGATGGCCGAAGAAGAGCTCGACTTCTCAGTGCCAACCAATCAGGCAGAGTCCCAGCCTTCAGACCAAGTCTAGTCTTTGGACATAAGCTGTTGTGTGTTCTCTGGGGAAGCCCAGTGCCCGCACCTGAAGCCTTGTTCTTCCTTCCGACTTGAAGCTACAGTATGCCAGCCTTTTCCAAGCTCTGCGGGAGGTCCGGGGCTTGTTGTTAAGAAGGGCCACAAGGGGGCGGTGCAGGTCCTCAGCTGCGCGTGCCCTCGCGCTGTCGCAGTGCCGCGGGGTGGGCAGCTGTTTGTTTTTCAGGCTGAGGAGAGGCCCACCAAAGGCCTCTTTTCCAGGCTATTCTGCTTAGCATAACTTCTTTCCTCCCAGGCTCTGCTCACCTAGGGCCAACATCTGTAAGATGGCACAAGACAGTAAGCCTTGTGCTTACTGTCGGAGAAGAGTCAAGAATTGTAGCTGTTATTATAGGGACTCTGCTCTGTTCCTGGAAAGCTTGGGCACAGGGCTTGGCACCCCGGGATTAGCCAACCTGCCCTGGGCACAGGGGACCTGAGGACCTGTGGCAGGCTGATTCCGGGCCAGAATGTCAAAACGACTCCACCGGCATTTCTGCTTTAACGCCTAAGATGGTGGAGTGGGGTTCAGGTCTGTGCTCAGAGGGTTCATCTTTGGGGACTAGGGGATGTGCGGCAATCTCTGCAGTGAGCTAACAGCAGGAAGCGAAGCAGGGGAGCACCTGTGAGGGGCACCTCGCCCAGCCTGGGCACTACGGCAGCCTTTGGTAGAGAGCCTGGAGCGCAATCTCAAAGTTCCAGGCAAGGCCACCTCCAAGGCTTCAATATCGCCTTAGGAAGAACTTGTTAGGTCAAGGAAGGTTGACACTGAGGGCTCTGCTTGGAAGGACTGTCTCCTCTACTTCAGAGATGTGTCTCCTTGCACCACTGCCCTCTGAACCCCAGTCAGGATCACAGGATTCCTGCACATTCATTCTGCTCTCAAGTCAGACCGTGAGGCTGTTTGCTGGCAGGCCGGCTTTCAGCCAGGGCGCATGTGCACACGTTCTGATTCCTGCCCAGCGAACCTCAGGGTTTTCCTGGAAATGTTTTCCATTCTTGATGCTACCAGGCCCTGCACTTACCCTGCTCCAATCAAGTCACTGCTGCCACTGGGAGCTGGGAGTGGTTGTTATAGCAACAGTTTACGCAGGAGAGAACCATCTGCAGGCAAGGGAGTGGGGAGCAGCGGGGAGGGGCGGGCCCAGGTGTGGACCGCAATTGGAAGAGGCCCTGGGGGACAATTGTGAAACTGGCGACATTAGTATTGACTGTGCTGTGTGCCCAGCAGCATACGGGGAGCTGTGCAGAGAGGAGTCCTTTCCATCAACACACTACCTGAGCTGCACCAGGTTTGCCGCTGACAAGACAGGACGGCCACTTTGAGCTGCCTTGTCCACGGCTGGGGCCGCCAGCCAGTGATGGTGATGTGTAAATGTGGACATTACCCATGCACCATGAAATCCACCCTTTCCAAGTATACCATTCAATGGCTTTTAGTAATTTGCAAAGGTATACAACTATTACGCTAAGTCTAGAATTTTTTTTTTAATCATTCCCAAAAGAAACCCTGTTCCCATCAGCAGTTGTTCCTCATGCTCTCCTTGCCTCAACCCCCGGGAACTGCCAGCCTACTTCTGTCTGTGCAAATTTACCTGCTTTAAACATCTCATGTCACAGAGTCATGCAGCATTTGGCTTTTTGGGTCTGGCTCCTCTCACTTTGCACTCTGCGTTCAGGGTTCCTCCATGTCATACATATGGGTAATTCCTTTTCATGGCTAAGCAATATTCCATCCCACAGCTGGGCCACATTTTGCTGACCTACTCATTATTTGCTTTACCTCCACTTCTGTGGAATATGAACAATGCTACTATGAAAATGAAAATGCACGTGCATGCTGCATATCAACATCTGTTTGCTTTTCTCTTGGATGTGTGCCTGGGAGTACAATACTGGGTCATGTTAAACTCATGTTTAACATTTTGAGGAACTGCCAGACTGTTTTCCAAAGCACCGCCACCATTTTCTCATCCACATCAGCAAATGAAAGATCTGGTTTCTCCACACTCGCACCACAACATGTTATTGCCTCTCTTTTTTATTAGAGCCATCTTACTAGATGCACAGTGACATCTCATTATAGATTCGACTTGCATTTTCCAAATGACTAATGACGTTGAGTATCTTTTTTTTTTGAACCAGGGATTGAACTCAGGCCCTTGTGTTTGCCAGGGAAGCACTTATTCCACTGAGCCATCTCCCTGGCCCTCCTTTCACATTTTAATTAGTTAAAATTAAATAAAGATTTGGATCTAGGAGGCTGAGGCAGGAAAATCATTAGTTTGAGTTCAACCTGGGTAATTTAGTGAGACTGTCTCAGGAATAAAAGGTCTAAGGATGTAGGTTGGTGGGAAGGCGCTGGGTTCAAGGCCAGTGTCACAAAATGAACAAATGAATAAATACATAAATAAAGGAAAGAATAAGATTTCCAGTTGCATTGGCCACATTTCAAGTGCTCAAAGGCCACCTCCACCAGCTGGTGACTCTATGGTTTAGGCAGGCCACATTCAGGGAGCTCCATTGGCCAGCAGCAGGCTGGAGCCCTCAGGGTCAGTCAGCTCCAGGAAGCATGGGTGCACTTTGGCCTGTTTTACAGGGGAGCCCATTGCAGGTTCCTGGGTCCCCTGACACCGAGGCCCAGATCAGTGAGACAGGAACTCAGCAGAGAGCATGATTCAGGTCAGGGCAGAAGCTCAGACCCAGCACCAGGAGGAGGGAAGGCTTGGCTGGGCGGCCTCCACCACCTTAATTTCCCAGCCTGCTCTGGGCTCTGCCTTCAGGACTGTACCTGTCTTCCCCAAAACCCTCTGGTGCACTGGCCTGCTCAATGCAACACAGTCTGCTGACTTGAGAGCCAGGCCCTGGGGTGGAAGTGGCACTGGATCTTAGGGCTTCTGGGGGAACACAGGCTGCCCAGGACCAGGTGCCCCTCGCCTCAGGAGGCAGCTCACACCGCAGGCTCTCCAGCCCCCGCTTGGCCAAAGAGCATCTGCTCAGACATCGGAGTCGACACCCACCCCTCTGTCTCCCTGGCGGTCCCTGAGTCTGGAAAAAGCTTCTGTGTCATGGATCCCCCACCCCCAGGCCCAACACTCGGGACCCTGGGGCTCAGCCCATCTGCCACAAACATGTCCCCATCTCCACGGTTGTCCCCCCAAAAGAACAGGTTTAGACAAAAGCCCTGAGCCTGCCTTTCCCCAGATCTCCCTAGAACTAAAGCAAGGAGCTGGGCAGGCTCTAATGGAGATGCCTGATTAAGAAGGCAGAGAAGCCTATAGTGAAACTTAATAAGGTCTGTTCAAGTGAGCAGGGTTCCGGCAATGTTCAGCGATGTTTTCAGAGACAGGAAGGGAAGAGAAAGGAGAGGAGACAGTATTTCCTGAGAGTGTTCATATGCTGAGCACGGTGCTGGACCCTGACAGGCATTCTGTCATTGACCACAATGACTTAACCCTGAGGGGTAAGTATAATTATTCCCTGTCACAGATGTTCTGCTCAGAGAAGCTGGTTAACTTCCTAAGGTCACACAGTTTTTGTAAATGGTACAGTAGGAGTCTGAATCCCCAACTAACTAAAGTCTGTGCTTTTTTTCCAAATCAAATTATAAATAACAACAAAGACACTACAGCTGGACAGCAGGAGGCTGCTCTTGACAGACAAACTGGAACCATACTCCTCCAGGACCACAGGTTGAGGCCAGTACTCTGCTCGGCAGAATGAATGAAAGTCAGAACTGCCAGGAGACAGGACAGCAGCGGGCCTCAGGCCAGAGCAAGCCCTCCTCTACCTCCGGGATGCAGGGCTGCCAGCCAGTCACCACTCTGCAGTGCTTCGCTGGGGGAGCCCTTCTGTCCCGCTGGGCTTTGTCCCAGCTCTGGATCCTGCGCTGCTGCTGGCCTCGGAACGACCTTCCTAGAGTGTCTGGCAGGCAGGCTGTGTGGCCTGCTTGCCAAGACTGATGGCTGTGCTCGGGCCCCTAATCAGATCATTCAGAATTCTCCTCTTCTGTCCAGTTCCAATGCAGAAGGCTGGGAACCAGTCACTGTGAAGCACAGCTCAGACCCCCTCCCCCGAACACATATGTGGGCGTGGAGCTCCTTCTCCCACATCCTGCTCTTGCCCCAATGAAGCAGCTGGCCTCTACCTGGAGGAGCCCAGGGGTCCCCACACACCTGGATGCAAAGCACCTTCCCAGCTCCTGCACCAGACAGGAAGCCGGGACTCTGGGGTCCCCACCCCAGAATCTTCTGAGCTTCACTTGGTCCTGTGAGAAAGCATCAGTGCCATTCCTACTCTGCAGAGTCAGTGGACAGCAATGAAGGGGTGAGGGGAAGGCCTTGAGCAGGGGCACCTGGTGTCTTCTCCAGAACCTGAAGAGCAGCTGAGCTCCTGTCCTGCTCCAAAAGGGTGGGGACTGGAGTTGGGGCTACCCTGTGGAGCCTTTGAACCCCATCAAAGTGAGGCCTGAAAGGGCCAGGAGGAGGCAATAGGGAGGAAGGGCCTAGGAGGAACTAGACCTTCTCCACTCCTTCAGTCCAGGTCTCCATAGCCTGCATGCTACAAACAGGCCTGGGCCTCACACTGCAAGTCACTAAGCACTTAAGACTGGTCACCATTTGAATAGAGGCCAGTTGAGGGGGGAGGAGGAATAGCTTCCTTAGAGAGATTGCAGTTCAAGCAACAGCACATCCTTCCAGTAGGGAGCCCCAGCGCCCACCCAGAGCTGCTTTGCCTTGGCTGGCCGGCTGTGTTGGGGCTCAGGGAACAACCTAGAATTGCTTCGGAGCCCATAAGATAAGGCAGAGGTGGGTAAGTGAAGTCCCTGTTCTGCATGCTGATACAGCGACCAAGAGTGGCTCAGCACAGGCTGCCCCAGAAGGGCAGAACAAAGCCACCAGATGGTAAGTGCTGTTTGCCTTCTCCCTGAGCCACTAGAGATGGGAGCAAGAAGCTGAACACAAGGGAGCTTGAGCCCAGGATGGGTTTAGAGCTTGGGGACCTCTGAAAATGCTCCATGGACTCCATGGACAAGGGAGGACAAACTCAGGGCCTGGCTGACCTTCACTCTTGGAAATTCACAAATCACTTTGGTAGAATTGACTTCACCTTGCCCTTTACCTTGGGAGCAAACTAGCACTACGGGATGCCTGCCGTCTACCTGGCTTGACCCCCGTGAGAGTGCTGGCAAGCAGGCGCTGCGCGAGTGGGTCTGATTCTGAACAATCTGCTTTTGGTCGCAGTCGTGAGGCAGCAAGGCTGGGATCAGAATGCAGCCTCTGGGGCTCCAGCTCTAGTGCTCACAACCCTGCGCTACTCCGTAGACTGGATCACATTCAACCATCTCATGTTCAATACATAAGCAAGCCAGAGCTGGAGGACAGACTCCTGGTTATGCAGGGTTCCCCCGAATCACTTGTAACCTGTGTTGGTGGGATGTACCTAGTCTTAGGGATTTCTAGTCTTCCCAGCTGCCACCCTGGTCACTGTAGCCAGGGCTGGTGGTCATGGCTGTGTTGTCCCTGCAGATGATCCCCAGCAGCTGGTGACCCTTGCCTTGCCTTCCCTCGGGTCATCTATCTTTAATGAGCAGAACACAAAGAGGGCACCCTGGGCTCAGAAAGCGGAATGGGAGCAGATATGGGGAATCAGCAGCCAGGGTCCAGCTATGACTCTGAAGACAGCCCACCTTTCAAAGAACAAAGGGAGTCCCTGGCTTGGGAGGGCTTCTGGTTGCTGCTTTCACATCCCCTGCACCCCAACTTAGGGAGTCCCCAGTGATGACGGAAGGGCCACTGCCTCTTTCTGTGCTCAGCACCCTCCAATCCTAGGCACTCACAGGGGGTTGCCATGGGAACAACAGGCTCAGGCTTCACTCCTGGGGACAGGCGTGAGCTGTCTGTGTTGAATTGATGTCTATGTGTCCCCTCCCCCACTGAGAGGCCAAACTGGGAGAGGATTTTATACAGGAGCACTGAGCCCTGGCTAGAGGCTGGGGAATGGCTGAGGTGGCTTCAGACAGGCCATTCTCTGGCCCCCTGCCCTCATCTAAGGAGGCTAAGATCTTCCGGATCCATACAACCTTGGGCCTCCAGAAGGAGATTTAGCCTCTCTCCTCGCATACTTGGGTCCTGCACCCAGTATACAGGGCATCTATGCTAGTTTGTTGGCCTGGTCTTTAACTTCCCCTCGTATTCACCCCTCCCACCCTGGCTGGTTCTCACTGCTTCTCATCACTGCCTTTTGCTGGCTCCATTCTCCCCAAGGCTCCCATCCCTGGAGTCTTCCTATGGGGGATTCTCTCACCCCCAGCCTTCAACATTTAGTTCAAGTCTCATCTCCAGAACCTTCCCTGGTCACCCCAGGGAGCAGTTCCCCTACAGGCTTGAGCATCTGCCTTTGCAGTGACACCTCCTGAACCGCTGCTCCCAGCTCACCCACTGGACGATGCACCGGAGGCAGGCCCACCCCAGTGGTGCTGGGCAGTACAAGGCAGGTGCCCAGGACATGTGGCTTGAGCGATGGTGCATGAGTAACCTCATTCACCGGGGAAAAACGGCTAGGGTCTCGGTAGAAATCATTGCTTTTTCTTAGCATCCTGCTGGAGGCTCTAACCCATGCATTACTTTGTCATGCACACATCTTTGCAAGGCTGCTCCATGGAAGAGGCCTATGCAATCGATCTTCGCCTGCCCTGCACCTGGCTCAGGGCCCAGGATGTGGTAGGTCCTCAGTACATACAGTATGGCTATGCAAATGTGTCTCTGGGCACAGTCAGATGGTTCTTAGCCTCCACCCACCACCCTGCCATGCCTGTTTGGCCTCTTAGGTCAGCAGGTGAGCAGGGAGACAACCTCATGCCCCCCTGACACCTGAAGGCCTCTTCTCCTTCATTGCCACCCTGTTCCATTCCATCTGGCCAGCTCACCTCCTTCAGCAAACTTCTGTGTCACTCCTCTCAGCCCGATTGCCTGAGCTATTGTCCCAAAGCTTGCTTTCTGCTGCTCAAGATTACTGTCCTTCCGTTTCCTGAGTCTGCACCACTGGCTTGGCTCTGCAAGGGCAGCATCTGCCTATGTTTTCCTGTATTCTTCTCTGCAGGTGCCAAATCCATGGGTCGGTCTCTAGTCCTACTGCAGGCAGCCTCAGAGACAGCCCTGCTCCAGGAACCGGAAGCACCCAACCTTCTGAGCCACACACGTGAGCCTGTCTTCCTCACTGAGATCGTGGCTGCGGTGCTCCCTTTTCAGACACAAATCAGAGGGAAATTGATCCCCAGACACCATAAACCCTTCTAACAGAGACCAGGAGCTCACTCTAAAGATTTTCCTGCATTTTCTAGGCCATTACAAATTCCTCTTACCAGGGAGCCTTGGTGATTTTCCCTGGGCAGGCAGACATATATTTTACTGGATACACAGCTCTTTAGCACACATTTACTGAACTACAATAAAGCTCACTGCCGCTGACTTATAAACTTAAGTGATCTGTTACTCCACCCTAGGGCCCAGTTTTCAGCGGCCCTTTCCCTAAAACAGTTCTAAGGAGCCCCATTGAACCAGCCCTTCTTATGTGACACTCCTGTGGGCCAGCCATGATTCCCTCCAGTCCCTGCTGCCCCACACCTGGTGAGCAACCCATGCGCACAGAGGTGTCTCAGTGAGACAGTGCAGGACCATTAGATGTGAACGAGTGAATGGATGGATGAATGAATGAATGGATGGATGGATGCATGGATGGATGGATGGATGCATGGATGGATGGATAGATCAATGGATAAATGAATGAATGAGTGGAGCAGCTGGGAGAAGAGACTCCACCTCCCAGCAGCTAGACAGCCAGAAGGGACGGCTTGGGGCAGAAGGCAAAGACACATGGCCCAGGAAAGGGAGCAACATCCAGAGCGTGACGGATGCCACACCTTCCTGTCTGAGCTGGCTTTAAGCATACTGAAACTCCCCAATTCTGTCATCAGAGCCATGGGGTACAGCCACTGAGGTTAACAGGTTGCATCTGGTGCCCCACCTGCAGACACTGGGCAGGAACTTCCTACAAGGCCACACTGAGATGAAGGCTAAGCCGTAGCCTAGTTAGCCTGGGCGCAATGTGGTGGCCCATCAGTGGGAAGCTCCACACTACGAGCTGCTCTTTTTCTCTTCCTTCACCCACCTACTTCTTTGCTTCAGGATTTGCAGAAAGGAAGTTTGACAACAGCTTCAGAAGCATCCCGTGAGCCATACCCTACTCCCATCCACAAGCTAGGGGATGGCTGTGCGAGATCCCTGGAGACACCTGTGCTTTCACCCACGCTGCCTCTAATCTGGAATGCCTTGACTCCTTCTTTACGTCTACACCTTCCTCCTTCACTCCCGGTCTGTTCATCCATACAGTGAGCATACTCTGAACCCCCTGAGTGCCAAGCACCATGCTAGACACCTCGGGTAAAAACAGCAAAAGCAAATCCAAACAGCTGCTTTCTTACACTTCTCCCTGGGAGCCTTCTCTGATCCTGTCACCCAGCATTAGTCACTCTCCATTGGAGCTGAGTACACTGCTGTGCCCCTAGGACAGGGGTTCTCAACAGGGAAAAGAGGTCTTGGGCTGCTCTCCACACCAGGAGACGTGGCAATGTCTGGAGACATCTTTGACCGAGGGGCTGCTACTGGCATCTCACAGGTAATAGCCATGGTTGCTACTAAACCCCTGCAAGGTGTAGGACAGATCTCTTCAGTGAACAATGATCTGGCCCCAAACGTCAAAAAGCTGAGGCTGCCTCCAGCACCTCACGGAGGCCCTGCTACTATGCAGTGCTGCTAAGACACTGTCCCTCCTGATTCGAAGTTGCTTGAGGGCAGGGTCCATATATTGATATATAGATTTGTTATGCAAGCCATAGAAGGTCTAGAAATTTCCAGAAATGAGATGCAAACTTTTGTGCCCATGTGTCAATGTTCATGTTTCTCGGTAGAAGGGTCTATAGCCAGAGAGCTAAGAGTCATTGATCTGGAGCCTGTACCGTCCTTGGACCCAGTAAGGCAACAGTATACAGACATTGGGGTGCAGAACTGTCAACTCATTTTCTCTGAGGTCACTAGTTCTTGGAATTCCCATGACTATTTATGCCTCTCTCCAAATTTATATTATAAATTATATTTACTTGTTCATTTTGTTGAACTTAGGACTCCTCAACACTGAGTTACAACCCCAGACCTTTTTATATTTTATTTTCAGACAGGGTCTTGCCAAGTTGCCAGTCTGGGCTCAAATCTGTGATCCTCCTGCCTCAGGCTCACAAGTACTAGACTTACAGGTCTGCACCACAGCAGGCTGACTTTTGATGAGAAAGGTAGACTTAATAGTAAAACACCCTTCCTCGAGTCTACGCATCACCTTCCTGTTGGTTTCTTCAAGGCAACCAAATGCTATAAATAGTTCCTACAAAAAGAAGCACTTCTGTCATAGAATTTCTGGAGAATGCTCCAGTAAAGATCTTTCTTTCTTTCTTTCTTTCTTTCTTTCTTTCTTTCTTTCTTTCTTTCTTTCTTTCTTTCTTTCTTGTATTTAGTACAGGGTCTCACTACACAGATCAGACTGATAGTGATCCTCGTGTTTTCAGTCTTCCAAGTGTTGGGATTACAGGCCTGCGCCAGCACAGCACGCTGGTGATCAGACCCTGGCTGCTGTGCTCTGCCTAAGCAGGAGCTTAATCCACTGAGCTATCTGGCTGGCCCTAAGGTTCATTTTTCAATGAGGATGTTGAGATTAACAGCCTCTCAGAAGCCCATGAACGTGCCTGGTTAATCTTTAACTGATCACAAAATTTGCACTCAGTTTCTCCCCATGTATCTTCCAGATACACAGAGGCTTTAAACATGAGGTCAGGAGTACATGTGGATCAGACAACGAGTAACACAGGTCCCAGCCTCTGCGGCTCCCCTAACCAACCTCCTTTTTAATGGAGAAAAAAAATCTATCAACCTGAGAGGCAATTTCATTCTATCACATCAGGGGCAGAGAAGAGAGATAAAAAGACACTGGGCTCCCTGCTGCCAGCCGGAGACGCTAATGAATCCTTTGCTTCCGAAGACGATTATCGGATGGAATAATTCATCGCTAGAGATTAATTGGACTAATTACGTTGGCTCTCAGAATCCCCTGAATAATTATTTTCTATAGGGGCGGTGTCAGGGATCGTTGTGTGATATCTGAGCCCCTTTCTCTGAGCAAGCAGCTCCCAGAAAGGGATTCCTGGGTTTGAGCAGCAGGCATGTGTAAGTGTCATGCGCGGCTAGGCTTCTGTGCTGGCAGGGGGACACGCTGCCCATGTTTTGTGAGTGCATCCTTTATTCGAGGAAATACGATCACTTCTGAAATTCCAGAACCTTGCCCTCACCCTCACTCAACACGTTCTTCAAAGCATCCCATTTCCCACAGGATGTCTTCCTTCATTCCAGGAGACCAGGAGCGGTGTGAATTTGTAGCCCTCCTAACCTTCCTCATCCCAACTTCCCCCAGTGTCCTTGCTCCACCAGTAAGCAGAGACCCCCCAACACCAGGATGGCCCCACTGTGTCCCAGGCATAGCACCACACCTCAGCACCCTCTCCTTTAGATTTTGGGTTGCATCATTTGCTGCGTAGTGCTGAGGACAGAAGCCAGGTTCCAGGATACACTAAGCCAGCACCCTGCCCGAGTTACATCCCCAGATCACCCTCCCTCTTTAAATGAGAAGCCAGCCCCTTACTCTGTGAATAACCACAGAGGCCTAAGTTGTAAAAGAATTCAGGGTTTAAATAACCCTTACAACCCAGTCAGCCTGACACATGTGCTAATCCGCAGTGTCACGTCCATGCTATGTGGCAATTAGATATGAAGCAGTTGGGCAGTTGGTTTCTCTTCAGGTCTGTACCGCTGAATCAGGAATGTTCACATGGCTGGAGGAGTGGGAAGAAGAGTGAGAGCCTTCGGCTCCCTACCTTTCCCCACCAGAGAGATAGCTGTGAAGAAGCTGGCTTTTCTCTTATCACCTCACCAGCTCCCACATGGCAAATGAAGTAGGACTTGAGCAAAGGGTAAACTGGGGGCCAGAACAGGGGTGGTGGTGGCAGCTTTAGAATCTAGAAATTCCCAGTCAGAACCTAGCTCCACCCTGAGGTAAGAAAGCTTAGGCGAGAGTCTCGATGTTCAAATCTTATTTTTTTCAGCCTACGAAAAGAAAGTAACTAGATTTACTTAGTAGGATTATTAGATAATATACATAAAGGGCTAGTACAGTGCCTGGAAGAGGTAGAGTGCAGGCACTCACGTGGTAATCACTGTTATTATTATAAAAGGGAAAGCACATTTTGATCACCTTTGGTTATAAACCTAGGGGCCTCAGAAAATGAGCTGAGGGGCGGCTTGCACAATAGATGCACACTAGGTTGAGTGCCAGTTGATTTAAGGGAGGAGATATCCTATCTGACCTTCCAACCACTTGTCTTGGCAGAGGGAGCAATCTACGAAACCATCTTGGAGAGACTGCCCAGACTCCATCAGTGGCAAACACTTGGGTTTAGTGGTTAACTCCTTCAAGGGACGACCACCAGTTAGCTATTCCATGTTGGAATTTTTTCCCATGTTGGAATTTATGTAATACTGGGTATCCTGGCAAGGCAGACCTTCCTGAATTCCATATGTTTCTAAAAGTTCCTGGAGGGTCAAAAAGGGACAGCATCAAAGAGGAAGCCTGTAAGGAGCAGAAAGGTTTCTGTTCATGGGTAAATATGCATGACTGCACACTACCTTTCACCCTAGAAAGGAGCTTTGGAACTGAGAGACAAAGCAGCTGCTGCTGGAGCTCCATGCAGTGGCAGCAAAAGTGGGCTCCTGTCATCAGGTCCACCTGCTGTGGGTGGGTGGAGGGGGCACAGTCTGGGGCTGGTAGGAAAGGTAAGGGGCGCGGCGTGGGCAATCCTCCCACAAGAGAAGATGTTGCTGCCCAGAAGTCAACTTAAGGGCTCTTTTAGAGGCAAAGGTGGCCAGATAAGTGGTTGGAGGAAAGCTACTAGAATAGGCCAATAGATGGGGGTGGGAGGTAGGAGGCAGGTGCAGATAAATGCACCTTGCAACACAGTCACACAACTTTTAGTTCAGCACAAAGAAGTGTGGTCCAGAAATGTCTGGGCCATGCATAACTCATTTGCAAGGGCCTTGTACCCAAATAATCTCTGAGAGTTGAAAGCTCTTGTCCTATCATTCAGTTAAACTTTTATTTTGGCCAAACACCTGAATTAAAACAAGGGCCTGTGGGTAGAAACTTGGGAAAGGTATAGGGAGGATTTGGGAGCTGGTGCACTTGGGGACGGGCTGGGCTGGATTGAAACAGCAGTATAAGGCAAGGGAGTCTCTAGGAGTTGGAAAGAGGGGCTTTTACAAGTACAGAAGAAGCTTTGACAAAGACCTCACTTTTGCTCAGGACCAGCATGACTCCCATCCCTCTAGGAGGGCAGAACATCTTGTCCTGTTGATCTGTAGGAGAGTCGTCCTGCATCCTCTGCAGAAACATTCTGCAGAAAATAGAAACCAAGCCAGTGCTCAGGGTCCCTTCGGTTCACAGAGGTCTTCAAGACACATAGATAATGTGTCCCAAATACATGTCATGTGTCCTCACAGATCCAATCCATGGCGTGCATGATGGGCTGGGAACACAATGGACCTAAAGACCACAAGCGACCTGGCTTCAGTGGTACTTCTTGTTCCACAACTACGGGCCGTGTTTCCTGGACCTATTCCTCACTTGTAAAATAATCTATGAGAATCATTTCAAGCTTTTTGGATTGGACTTAAAGACACATATTTGCCTTGATTGACTCTGTACAGAAAAGAAATTCTGGCTGCTAGACCCAGGAGGTCACACAGGGACTGTCACTGAAGATTCTGCCACAGAAGTAATGAATCCCAGACAGCCTGGCCTCACACCAGGAAGTATCAGGTGTTGGGGGAGCCACACAGAAGAGGAAATGAGCAGAAACACCCAAACATGGGGTAATGGACACCCTGGCAGGATTTCATGCAGCTTCCCACTGAGCGGCACCTGGGGAAAGAGAGAGCCAATTCCCTTACAGCCCCAAGGTTAAGAGATATACTTATCTAAAATTCTGCACAGCTGCCTGGGGCAGGTCTGGGTATCTTAAACTCAGTTATAGTTAACGAACAATTGGGTGCTTGCTACAGTGTTTCTCAGCCGGAAGTGGCTGTTTTCTCAGCCTTTGCCCCAGCTTCAAAAGACAGGGATTCAAAAGAAAAGCTTAGAATGAACTATGTGGTACTAGATTAGGATTGGAGAGATCAGTATTAACTACAAAGGAGGGTGGGAGAGGGAGACAGGAAGACAAAAGAGTGTCTCAGGGATGTGTACACACATGGGTTGAAAAAGACACATATTGCGAATGGCAAGCAAGGGCAGCAGCACAGAGGCACGCAGAGTAGGTTTTCCTGGTTTCAGACCCCAGCGGCCCGATGGTGAAACCTCCCTTCAGCGGATCCTCAACAGCCGCTGCTTCGCCAGAGAGAAGGAAGGGGATAACCCTAGGGCCACCATTCACGCCAGCCACACCATGCCGCTTCTTAGTCTGCATGGCTGCGGCGGGCGCGGCAGCCGGAGTTCCAGGGTCTCCGTCGGTTGCTATGGTCACCTGGGTCCAGGGCCTCGGTGGTGCTCCTGCTGGCCCTCACCCACCGCTGAAGATCCCAGGTGGGCCAGGGAAATACCACAATCTTTCAGCTAACTCATTTTACTCTGATAATCGGCTGAACGTAACAGAGGAAGTAACCTCTAATAACAAGACGAGGATTCTAAATCTCCAGTCCAGGCTCATGGATGCCAAACACATTACCTGGAGAGCTGTGGGCGGCCCTCTGCCTGAGGGGAGCAAAGACGGTTTTGCAGTTCTCCTTGAGTTCTCAGAGGAGCAGCTCCACACCGACCACGTCTTCATTTGCTTCCATAAGAACTGGGAGGACAGAGTTGCCTTGCTCCGGCCCTTCAGCTTTTTGGGCTTTGAGACTGTGAAACTGGGGCATCCGCTTGTCCCCAAGAGACCCGATACTTGCTTCATGGCCTACACATTGGACAGAGAGTCTGCTGGCGAGGAGGAGTAGGGGTCCGGCTGCCGAGGGAGCCCCGCGGTGGCAGTCCCCTCCACGCACTGCATGGGGAAACAGACTCGGTCCTCTCTTCTGGGTTTGTCCACATGTTGTGATTGTGCAAATAAATGCTCACTTCAAATTAGCGGTATATTTCTTGAAGTTTAATGTTGTGTTTGTGATACTGAAGTATTTGCTTTAATTCTAAATAAAAGTTTATATTTTACTTTTTTATTGCTGGTTGAAGATGACTCAGACCCCCTTGTACTGGAGGAGTTGCTCAGTGGAAGGATTTGGACACAGGCTTAGGTTTCTTACTTTGGAAAGACAGGCATAAATCTTTTTCTGCTCAAAAATCCAAATAAACATGATGACACCTCAAAAAAAAAAAAAAGAAAAAAGAAAAGAAAAAAAAATTCCTCTCTTAGCCCACTGAGAAGGCTAGAAGCAGTGAGTCCACAGTAGCCATGAGGAATCTCACACCCAGATCTTGGTTTCATTAAAACGACAAGACCACTTGAAGAAAT
Source organism: Ctenomys sociabilis (assembly GCA_004027165.1). Lineage (NCBI taxonomy): Eukaryota > Metazoa > Chordata > Mammalia > Rodentia > Ctenomyidae > Ctenomys > Ctenomys sociabilis. The sequence continues at coordinate 50,017 of PVKA01009556.1, read as the reverse complement.
GGCTGATCCATAAGAGCACAGGAGCAGAAAATATGCTAGGTAATGTGCTGTGCCTGGATAATGTTTAAAGCTAAAAAACCGAAGAAATGGGAAAAAAACCTCAGATGTATTAAAAGGACATGCGGGTGGCGCATGCCTGTAATCCCAGCACTTGGGAGGCTGAGGCAGGAGGATTGTTGTGAGTTCGAGACCAGCCTGAGCTACAAAGTGAGCTTAAGGCCAGCCTGAACTGCATAATGAGACCCTGTCTCAAAAAGACAAAAAAAAAAAAAAAAAAGGACATGTGCACTATGATAGCAGCCAAAGCAGAAACTGTTTGAATAACAAGATAGCAAAAGTAGTACTGGATTATTCGAGTATTTTATATTTCTTAAAGTATAAACGTTCATAAACACATACTGGCTTAAATGAATGAATTGGGGGGGAGAATGAAGAATGGGTGCAGGAGAACAGAATCCTAGAGGAGTTTAGCTACTCCCCTTCCAGCACGTGGAGCCCTCCTTGAGTAGGGTTTTCTTCTAAAACGTACACTATGAACATGGGGCCCACAAGACACCAAGAGAAACGTGACACTGTAGCCAGAGGGTCAAGGTCAGCATCAACAATAAGTCAAATGTGGGCATAAGACTGATGCCTCTGGGGTCTTCTCCTCAACTCAAACCCATAACCCGTGTTTATATAGGAAAAAATGTCAGATAAACTCATATTAGAGGACAATCTGCAAAATACTGGAGTAGGACTCCTCAAAACTGTTAGTGTCATCAAAAATAAGCGAATTCTGGGAAACCGCACATCTAGAGGAATCTAAGGAATAATATTACCTTAGATTATCCTGGTAATATTATCCTGGATGGAGCCCTGTGACAGAATAAGGACATTAGATAAGCACTAAGGAAATCCAAAGGGTATGTGAACTTTAAAAATCAGTATCAATATTTAGTTAAGTATCAATATTGGTTCATTAAAATACAGTCAACATTCTGTATTCACAGGTTCCACATTCTTAGATTCAACCCACTGCAGAGCCAATTACTTGAGAAGACCTGGATCTTTACTGAATATGCACAGTCCTTATTTCTTGTCATTATTTCCTAAACAATACAGCATGACAGTAATTTCATAAAATTTACAATTTAAAGTAAACTGAGGATACGTGGGTTCTACGCAAGTACTGTGCTTTTTTACGAAAAGGACCTACTTGAGATCCACAAACGCTGGTATCTGAATGGGATTCTGGAAACAGCTCCCAAGGGTAAAAAGGGAAAATTGTGTCCTTAAAGAATGGTGTATATTATAGGTGTAGAAGAAGTCTTTCCAGGCTGGGGATATGGCTTAATACTGAAAGGCCAAAAGTTTGGGACAGACTTTGGGAAGAACCAAAGATCCCCGCTTGTCCAAATACTGGGCAGTTTTCCCCACCAGCGTTCCATGACCACTAGGCCAACAAATATTATGCCAAGACAGGACACCCTGGACAAACACACTGGTAGAATTCTGCACACGCTTAATCTAGTCTGAAGGAGTCACAAAACTCACTGTATATAAAGCTTCTTCTTTTTTAAAAAAACAAAGCTTCTAAGAGGTCCTACTGTTTAACTTTTCTCAAATCAGAATGTCCTAGATTTATCTGACCACAGATCCTTTTATTTCTAAGTATTTCTAATTAACACGATTCACAGAATGCCTACAGGGAGAGAGGCCAGTAGATGGTTAGAGTGGGGAAGGGGAAAGAGAAACTGCAAAGGTAGCAAGGTGAAAGGTGAAAGCCTAGTTTACTAGAACAGAAATCAGGATGTTACCCTGTGGGGAGCCACTGAGGGCTGGAAAAGAAAGGGGGTGGGAAGCATGGATGACGGAGCCAAGGGCAGAAGGAGGACCATGTTGGGAGGAAAGGAACAATTACAGCCAGACCTCAGAAATGACTGAACTGCTTTGGAAGTGAGCAGTGGGCAAGAGAGGAAGAGTGCAAGGAAGACTGAGTTGGAGAAGAGCAGTGACGGGGGCATCAGAGCCAGGGCATAGGGCAGCTGGGCTGGCCTTCCGGGGAGTCCCTCCCACCATTTGCCTCCTTTCTCTATCCCCATGGACTAGGAACAGTGCAGCACCCTCAGCTTGGAGGCTGGACCTCCACCGAGGAAATGTCCAACAACATGAATTTCCTGAGTCACAAAGACTGGGTATGTGGCTCAGTGGTAGGGCATTTGGAGAGCAGGCACGAGACCTGGGTTCCACTCTAGCTCCACACACCCATTTCCCGCACACATGCACAGTATCCAAGTGACAAAATACAAAGTATGTGGATGAGGACTCAGAATACAAGATCAGCATCCATGCAGGCACTCTTGACATAAACTCATCACTGAATGAGCAGAAGGGGACAGTAGACAATGTCTTTCCTTATGGAAGAATCCCAAATAGTTTTCGAACATTCCGACTGATGCAAGGGGGAAGCCTGCGGCCAGCATCTAGTCTTCTCTGCACCGCCCTAAACCACAGTCTGTCCAGTGTGCACAGTGTGGACCCCTCAGGGGCCAGACACTAGTTTCTGTCCCCTTTCCACCACCTTCTAACTGGATGACAATCAGGAAAGCTACGCAACTTTCTGACTATTTCCTTAGGAGCAGAAGGACAAAGCTAATTCCACTTCTGTGAGGTCATCATGAGCAGTTACTGATGTAAAGCGCTTAGCACAGTACTGGAACTGTAAGGAGCACGCACACCAAGTGGGCAGTAACTTTCGGTGGTTACTGTGTCTGCAGAGGCGGGGATCTCAGGATGCAGGTGAGAGGAAGGAAGGAAGGATGGAAGGGAGGGAGGGAGGGAGGGAGGGAGGGAAGGAAGGAAGGAAGGAAGGAAGGAAGGAAGGAAGGAAGGAAGGAAGGAAGGAAGGAAGGAAGGAAGGAAGGGGGTTCTGGAAGCCCCAGAGAAGGTTGAACACAAACATCTCTCAGTAGATGAGGCTTTGGGGAGGGCTTGCCTCGCCGCGGGGTCAGGTGCTCTGACTGCCCACCTTCACGTGTGCTCTCAGTTCCCCAGATGCTGGCCAGTGACTAGAGGCCCAAGGTGCCTCATTCTCCAAGCACCTCCAGGCGCTTCGGGAAGTTGCGGATGGGACTTCCATCCAGCTTTGTGATGGGAAAAGTGTTGGGGCCCCAGCTGGCGTCCCTCCACCTCCACTGTGCTCTGCCTGTGCTGCAAGGCAGCTAATGTTGCAATCAGGAGAGGGGCTTCCTGTGGGTCCCTGGAGGGGGGAGGCAGGGGGAACCAGCTATCTTCCCCCCAGCAAATCCCCCACCCCCTACCTCAAGCCTCCTTCACCTTTGTTTCCACAGGAGCCTCCCTCACCCCAGCCTGGCTAAAAGCAGATGGAGGGGAGGAGCTGCAAACCCCCTCTACACACATGGGAGCCTCCCCTAGCCCTTGCTCCTCCAAGCTTTGCTCTGCAGCTGGGGAGGTGTGTCCTGGAGCCTGAGCTGGTAGTGAGAGAAGAGTGGGTGACAGCAGCTGAGTCTAGCAAGGATGAATGGAAGCTGGGACTTTGGAAAGCAGTCTCTTTTGCTGAGGCTGGATGAAGTCAGAAAGCTAAAACAAAACTGGATGAAGTTACTTCTTTCTTACTCCTCTCTCTCTTCCTCTTCAACTTCCTTCAACCAGGCCTCACCCTCCTCAACACGCAGGGAAGTCACTAGCAGATCCATTATGCAGAGGGGGTAGGCAGGCGGGGTAGCACCCCTTCCCAACTCTATGGTCTCTGGCACAGTTGAGGCCTTCTCTGTAGCTCAGCTTCCTCAGCTGCAAAACAGGGACAAGAGCATCTACTTCGTAGAGTTGCTACTCCTCAGCCTGGATGCTGAGGAAGACTGAGCAAAGTGCTCAGCGTGGTGGCTGCACACAGGCACTCACATCAGCCTCTGCTGGCCAGGTCAGGGGCCTCCACGGGAAGTTCAGGAAGCCTGTTGCAACAGCAGCTTTGGCTGAGAGGCAAGAACTCTGGATTCACGTTCTGGGGGTGTCACCAACTCTGTGCTGTGTCAGTTTACAATGCAGCTCCTTCATGGGTCTCCTGGGAGTGGAAGTATTAGCCTGTCTATTGTGTGAGAGTAGTGAAGTTGCACATGGCAGGATGCATTTCTGGTATATTAGTTGGTTGAGTCTCTCCCTGTATTCCACTTACCACCTTCCACTTTTAGTAGGTCACCATGTTTTAAAACTCCTAACTTCAAGGACCTTAGCTAGGGCAGGAGCTTGGTTAGGGCAGGAACCAGCTATGTAGATCTGGCAACAGCTTTAGACTGAATAAGATGACTTCAGGGAAGGGAAGGGATGCCTTGTAAGAAACATTGTGGAGGCAAGTGTCCTGAACAGGGGAAGGAGGGGCACTGCACAGGGGCTCTTGTCTTGGCAAAGACTGCCATGTCCACAGTGACACCCAATTGGACAGCTAGGGCTTTTGAAGGCCACTGTGAGCCTGGATGCTGAGGAAGACTGCAGGAACAACACCAGCAATGTCAGGCCCTGGTTTCCATGCCCCACAAAGAGGCAAGGATCTGGCTTGTACCCCGATATCCCAGATGCAAACCTAGGGGGGAGAAAGGACCCCAGGAATGTTAGGCACAGAGTGGTTCAGGATTAGAATCACACTGATTTGGGGCCAGCAAGTTAGCTCAGTGGATTAAGAGTATGCTTTGGTAAGCACAGGGACCAGGGTTTGATCCCCAGTCCCACATGCTGTGCCAGCCTTGCCCCCGGGGCCATACTGAGCTAAGAAGCAAGTCCGGGCATGGGTAGCGCATGTCCGTAATCTCAGCACTGGGGAGGCTGAAAACAGGAGGATCACTACAAGTCTGAACTGCATAGTGAGACCCTGTACCAAATACATTAAAAAAAAGAAATCAGAGTGATTTAAAGACAATCAAGAATAAGGCTACCTGTTTAGTGCCCAAGTTTGTGGACCAACATTCTTGTCTACTGCACACAGATTCTGAAGTTTAAAAAATGTGCAGTGCCAGAGACATGTATGACATGATAATTAATTACCTAATTATTTTGGCATAAAGACACTTGGCAGGAGAGGAATAGGGAAGGTTCAGCAAGGCTAGGTCTTGGGTGGAGCTCCTCAGAGATGTGCTCCCTTTTAGCAGAGCTGGTTGGGCACAAAGAGGAGAATGGCAGAGGGGTTTTGACTGCTCTAGAGAAACCATTTCTGCATACATGGCTTTCTGGGGCCACTTCCAAGTGTGCGGCAGCCTTGCCTCCCTGATTCCTTCCTCCCTTTGAGGTTCCAGGGTTCAAGGTTCTAGAAACTCCAAGTGCAAGCATGGAGGGAACAGAGCTGTGCTGGGCCTATGCCCAGAAAGGCTATTTTTCAGCCTTCTTGGTGTTTCTGGGAACAGCACTTCAGTCCTGGGAAGAAGAAAGGGAAGAGAAGAGATAGTCCCAGAGCCCTGAAACCTGAGCCAAGGCTGGCTTAAGTGCAGCTTTCGAGAGGGAGCCAAACTTTCCCAGGCTTCAGCTTCCTCCTAAGTACAGAGGGACAGAGAGGCTGCTGGGGTAGGGTCTCAAGGCCCTCAGCTTACGTGCTCCCTTCCTTGGCTGGGATGAGGGCCCCAATTCCTGAATCAGAAACAGAGCCTACAATCATCTCCATTTAGTAAAAAAGAAACTCAGGCCCAGGATAGTGATTTGGAAATGAATTCTAATTGTAGACAATGACTAAAAGACCAGCCCACTGGGCCAATGCAATGCTTATCTTTTCTTTCCTTTTCAGGCTCCTCACCTGAATCTAACTTCAGGACAGGGTTCCAGAAGGCAACCCCCACTGCCCAAGCAGCACAGAAGGCCAGCAGGCTGAGGTCTGGAGTAGAGCAGAGAAGATGATATGAGCTTGGAGAAATGAGCTTGGGCAGCACTGTGGGGACACCATAGGTCACGTGCTGTTGCTTTGTTTTAAACATCGTCCCACTTTAAGGAAGGTAACTAGGGGGAAGAGGAAGGGAAGAGATGATGTGTAAGCAGGCACATTCCTCTGGGGTGTGTAAAACACAAACACTTTACCACAAGCCCTAATTGATCTTTACTGTAAGTTAATGTTAAGTAACAGCAGTGTCTACAGAGCAGGCCCTCTGAGCAGAATGAGGGCCATACGTAGCTCTCTTGGCTACCCCTGTGAATCAAGAAGTTTGCTTTCTCCACAGTTGGATTGGCCAAGCTGGCCTTGTGACAAAAAAGATCCATTCAGAATGGAGACAAAAACGATATGGGGGCCTGGGCTAGGAGGCAGAGGGGCTATAGGTAGGCAGCAGCTGGACATGACCTTTGCTGCTTTCATGCTTTTGCTAAGGAGCCTATTTGGCACTCATTGCGACTGCCAGACACTAACCAGGAAGATGGAAGCATGCTTGGTACCATCAATACTATTTCCCAGAAGCCCTGGCCCCCATTCATTCTAAGGAGGAATCTGAGAAGGCCACAGAAGTATGGGCAGTGTGGCAAAATGATCCCCAACACCCTCCCTCTCTGCTGCAACCCCTCCCCAAAATACTTTTTGATTTTAGGCTAGTGTCCGTGGCAACCCAAGTCGGCATCAACTAGAATGTTGCCATGGTGATTTAACTTGGCTCTGCGTCCACAGCTAAGAAGGGCCCTGCACCTTGGCTGGAAAGCAAAGCTTACAGGAAATCAGGCAATGGGAGGACTGAGGCTTGCTGAGGGACATCTGGGGCCAGAGCTGGCCACCTGCCAGGCCTGGCAGGGAGGTCTCAGAGCAGTGATCAACCTAATCTCTAACATGACTAAGCAACGTCAGCTCAAGCTCTTCTTGTTCCTCAGTTCTCCCCCCTAGGCACTGATTAAGCATCCCGTCTCATGATGCACTTCTCCATGACTACACCATCTAGGCCTTGCCCTGCTCTCCTGTTGAGCACTTCTAAACACCCTTCCCTACTCACATGGCTCCAACAGCCTGACTTATCCACATCCTCTTGGTATTTTCAGACTTAGTTGACACACCACTGACGACACGACTCTAGGCAGGCTGGCATCCAACTCCTGTGCCCCCTACCATGTGCCACGGCTACCTCCATTCTCACTGCTCAATGCCTGCCCCTCCTGCTGTCCTTGTTCTGGGTCTTGAGCACCTACACCCCCATCAGGTTAGAGGCTCTCTGCAGGCAGTCATTTTTTGCTTTGAATTTCCATATCAAGCTCAGCAGCAGACACAGAGGGTGGTGTACTGGCCAGCCTCTCATCACACCAACCAAATAACTGGCACAGAGCACTGAAAGGACTTATCCTGGTTCATCATTTCAGAAGTTTCGGGTCATGGTCAGCTGGCAGCTGAAGGTGGAAGGGCACAGTGGAGGACAACTATTCAGCTCTGGTGGCCAGGACATGGAGGGTTGAGACGAGCTAGAGGAGGTGGGAACAAGAATATGCCCTTCCATGTTAGGTCCCCAGTGACATGCTGCCTTCAATCAAGCCCCTCCTAGTTAATGACCTAGTTAATTATTTCCTGAAGCTCTTCCTCTGAATACCTGAGCCTCTGGGGGGGGGGACTTTTTTTTGGGGGGGATACATTTTTGATCCAAATCTGCCTGTATCTCCCCTTATCAGTGCTCTGGATCTTGAACTCTTGTGTCCTTTCTTCCCATCAGGATGAGGTTCTCTGCAAGCAGGACCTGCTTTTTACTTTTAATTTCTATACTGAACTTGGCAGAGGAAGAAGAGGGCTGGGAAGTTAAGAGTGGCCAATAATGGGAGTGACTGATAGTTAGGGCTCGCCACTCTCAGTAATGACAAAGACAAAACAGGCAGGAAATCAAATCTGCTAGGGAGGCTGCAGATAACTGACACTTATACTTCAGCCATTTCACTGTCTCTGAATCTTCCTTGCTCTGTCCCTCCCTCCCTTTTGCTCTCTCGTTTCACCATACTCCAGGTACTACGCCAAGAGAAAAGAGCAGAAATGAAATCTGATAAGTGTGTGCCTCCCACGGCCATCCCTTACACACGTGCACTCTCACTCTGCTCGGATCTGCCACAGCCCATCTGTGGGGTGTTGCCTGCCCACGTGCGGGAGCCTTAGGCTTGAATCTTAAAAGCAACCCATCAAGGGTGAAGAGACATTCTTGCTGTGCTCTGAAATAAGTTTTCAAAACTTTTATTGCATTTGCACTGTCTAAAACAATACATTCATTAAAAAACAGTGAGAGTGTAAGATTAAGCTTGCTTTTTATTTTTTTTAATCTGTGAAAAGCGTTATGTTTAAAATTAACAGCAGTGCTTTTTTTTTTTTTTTTTTTTTTAAGACTGGAGCCACACTTTTCGTTAGTCCTACTTATTCACTGGCGCGTGGGCTGAGTCCTGGTTTGGCGGCTGATAAGCATTCCATGCAGCTTTAATTCTCCGCTGAGATCTCATCAGGCTATGGCATCTGAAGGGCAGTTGTGCTGGGCATTTGTGGGGTATCTCCCAGAAGCCAGGCTGTGCTGTAGGTTTTGTACAGCAGGTAAGCCAGGCTTGCCTTCCAGAAGCATCTGTATCCAGCTCTGACAAAGAGCCACGGCTGCTACCTTTCTCTCTTGATCCCTATCCTCACCTCCAGTATTGGGGATTGAATCCAGGACCTTCTCACAGAGCTGTAGCTCACTCAGCCTTTTATGTTTTATTTTCAGATGGTATCTCATCAAGTCATTAAGTTGCCTGAGCTGAGCTTGAATTTGAAATCCTCCTGCCTCAGCCTTCCAAGTACTGGAATCACATGGTGTGCCACCATGCCTGGCTGCTAGGTACTTAAAGCAATGAGTGTCCCCTTGTAGATTGATCCCATTACTACGGCCTCTGGGCAGCCAACAGAGCTCAATCGTTAGGCCTATGGTGCCTGAGGTTCTGTCACTTAACAGTAGTAGAAGCATAGACACACGACTTCCCTGTGCCTTGGTTTCCTGGCCCATAAACTCATAGTGATTATGACAGCAACCCCTATTCCTGTAGTGGTCACAAGCACTGACTGAACTATATGCAGTAGACATGCAGATCAGTGCTGGCACAAAAGTCTGGGCAAATTGTCCTGACAACCAGTTCCCAGAGACCCTCTATGTTTAGAAATAAGGTCCATTTAGACCAGAGCTTTTCAAATTGCAGACTGCAACTGATTTGTGGATCATGAAATCAATTTAGTGGATTGCAACCAGCAATTAAAAAACAATAGGCCACATACAAAAAGTAAACAAAAGCAAGTACATTCTACACAGTATTGTTTTATAACACTCTGGATCAGGGTGTGTGTGTGCGCTTGGTTTTCTAGAAATGTGTTTCTGACTGGGGGTCAAAGTTAGAAAAAAGTTTTAGATACATTGCAGAAGACTATTGTCAGGTAGTGACAGCCATGGTGTGGAGGAGTTCTTGATTTTGTCCTGATGGGAAAGCGGGGCAGGCCAGAGGGGTAGGAATGCTCTGGCAACCTAAAGGGGAGAAAGAGCACACAGCTGAAGGGATGAAGTGCAAAAGGGACTGGAATGTGGAGGATCCAAGGATGGCCTAGGCAGTCTCATATTTCTTAGGATTTTATGTTAAGCTGGCCTGCTTTTTATGGAGAAGTGGACAGAAGAGTTTTACCTCAAGGCAGCCTGAGATGACTCACCGGAGATAAAGGCCAGCATCCATACTGTGACCAGTGGCGTGGTTCCCCACGGATGGGAACTCCCAGACAAGTATCCCTTTGTGGCCAGGTCTGCTGAGCAGACAGCCAGAGTCAGCGATGAACCACAGTACCTACACACAGAGACCACTGCTTGCTCCCAGGCTGCCCACAGGCCTGCGTCTAGCAATGACACTAGGAGTTTTTGCATACATGATTCCATCGCTCTTCAAGCAAAAAAAGTAAACATCATTCTCTACTTAAAAAAGATAACATAGGGGGTAAAATGATCTGCTCAAGGTCACAGAGAGGGCTGGCCAAATAGCTCAGTGGATTTAAGAGCTTGCAAGCAGGCACAGGGGCTGGGCCAGGTTTGATCCCCGGGCCAGCTATGCTGGCCCTACCCCCCAGGCACCCTGAGACAGTGATTGAGACTGGGCGTGGTGGCTAGTGCCTATAATCCCAGCTCTTGGGAAGCTGTAAACAGGCAGATTACTGTAAGTCCGATCTAGTAGTCAGACCCTGAAAACCCTGTAGACCCTTCCCTAAAAGAAAGACATACATACATAAATAAATAAATAAATAAATAAATAAATGTCACAGAGAAACACTTGGCTCAGTCCACCCTCATGTACACGGTCTAGAAATTCCATTTGTGCACCTAACCTGTGCCGTGACCGTGTACATGGGCTATAGCATGAAACAGCCTAGGGGCAGGGAAGCTGTCAGCTTTGAAGTGGGGCATTTTACCATCTGGGGTTCCTCAGTTGAGTCCATCAAAGAAGGTACAGAGCAAAGTACACACCAACGCAGTGAGATACAATGTGGAGGTTTAACATGGGCTACATCTTGGGAAGATGATAACCTCTCCGAAAGCAGGGACAATTTCTAGTATAGTTCTGTGCTCAGTGGTACTTGTTATCTAAAGGGTACCAGAGATTGAACTCAGAACCCTGTGTTTGCCAGGAAGGAGTTTTAAAGGGGTGAACAAAGTAGATCACTTGGAGGTCAATATTCGCTCTTATAATCAGACACAGTTGGGGTAGCTACCCCACCAGTAGGTGCTGTGCACTCACCTTGCCTCTGAGGCTGCAGGTGGGAGGGTGGCTGCAGCTATCACCATCACTGCTACCACCATCATCACCTCCAAATCCATCGCCACAACTTCACAAAGACCTTCAGTATCTTCTCCACCAACTCACATCGCCAAAATCATTACCACCATCGCTGCATCATGGGTGCCACCTGCCACATTCACCAAGATCGCCACCATTATCTCTACTATGGTCATCAAAATACCACTATCACCTCCACCACTGTGGCCATCACCACCCCTCCATCTCCCCAGCCCCATGATATATCATTCTGAGCTCAGGAAGCTTCTTTTATTCCCCTCAAATACCTGATGTCAAAGCCACTTCATATTCACCTACTGTACCTGTGCCTGGCTAACTCCTTCTCAGCCACAGGGCCCTAGCTGAGGGCGCCCTTCTGGGATGAGCCTCCCCGATTAGCGCCTGCCCCCCCCCATCTAAATCAGTGTGCTGCTGACTTTTCCTACACAGAACGTACCCAGTGCAAACTAAGCAATCTTTCTGTGATTATTTACTTAAAACCACTCCTAAAAAACTGTGAGTCCCAAGAGATAAGGATCGGGCTGTTTTGTCCACTGCTGCAACCTCAAAGACTGAAAAGCCATGCCTGGCAAGTGGTGGGGACCCAGCCTAGGCCGAGGGTGAATCACTGAGAGTGGCTGCTGGGTTCCTCAGCGCAATCCCACATGGGTGTCCGCAGCCCCAGCCTGGGAAGAAGCCTCTCCTTTCCCTACCCCAGCACTCACCACGCTGTAGCAGTGATCCTGCACCTTCCTGCAAAGCCACACCCAGTTCTGTTACTCAGCACGGGGCTCCACTCAAGAGGGAATTAGGAAAAAGAAGCCAGGGCCAGCAGCAGCCCCAAGGCAGCAGTGCAGAGGGAAGCCCGGGTGGGAGGAGCTGTGGAGGGAAAGGTCCTCAGCACACTGTAGGGCAGAGGCCTGGAGAGGCAGGCAGGGGCTGAGCAGCCAGCACCAGCGCTGCAAGTCCGCCAGCTCCCGGGAGCCTGGGCCTTCCTTTCTCCCACCTTCCAAGCAGCTGGCCTGGGGGCTGCATGAACCCACTCCCAGCACCACCTTCACCTTAACTGGAACCTTGGTCCTCACTGTGGCACCTGTAGCAGGAGCTCAGCTGCAGATATGGAGATGAGGAGAAAAGGCAGACAAGGGGCAGCTGAGGAGCAGAAGGAGGCAGCGCGGGGCTGGCCAGGCCAGGGCCGTTCCATCAGTTGTGTTCCATTTTAACCAGTGTCACCATTAAGAGGAGTGGGGCCATGCTCTTTCCCAGCTGAGTAGAAAGCCATCAGAGTAGGAGTGTTGGGGATGCTGGTGTGGGGCGGCGTGGCAGTGAGGCTAGGGCAGTGGTGATGAACCCATGGCACTCACGTCATTGTGTTTTGCTTTAAGAGAAAAGGTGTTCATGTGTGAGTTGTTTTCCCTAAACGTAAAACCTCAATGTCCGGGTTTAATTGCAGTGCTGACACTCTGTGATAAGTAAGTGGGATTTGGGCTTGCAGTCACAGTGCTCATCTCCCTTCGCCATCCCTGAGCTAGGGGAAGGTAAGCCCTCACCATCGGGCAGAAGTACCAAACCCCACCTGAGACAGCCTTGGATTCCTGTAGGCATGACCTCATTCTCCAGGATCTCTGGCTGTCACTGCCTTCATTTTCTGCAGAGGGAAATTGAGGCAATCTTCCAGATCCCAAGAAACCTCTGCATGGGGAGGACCGGGGTTCTGTACTGAGACCATCAGACCTAGATTTTCTTAGGCCTAAGGCCATGGCATGTGATGGGGTTCCAGCCAGTCCAACTGGCACATCTGACACCTGGCAGATCTCCCTACTCACCCCCTCCAGGGGATATGCTTCCCTATACTTGGGACAGAAGCCAGAGACATTTCCTCAGCCAACTGTACAGCCATGGAAAAGCCAACCCAGACCAAGAGATTATATGAGCCACCGTAGAGGTGGGGAGAACTGCAGAGTGGGTTTTCAAAGCCTATTTGTGAGATTTAAAAGTGTGTGGGGCAGGGGGAGCTCTCTTTTCTTGACTCTAAACCCTCTGAAGATGGAGTTTTTTGAAATTCCTGGGTCAGGCCAACAATAGCCATTTGCTGAGGTGCTACTGTGACATGTCCTCCTCCCCCAGCTTGAGTACCTAAAATAAGAAGGATCACAGGACAAGAATAGGAGCCGAGAGATCTGAATCTAGATCCTAAATCTGCCATTCATGAATGGGGTGACTTCTGCTTTGTGTTTCCTTAGTTTTCTCATCTGTCGAGCAGGGAATTGGATGACGATCACCGAGGTCCTCACAGACTCCTTCAGAGGGGAGTTCCACTGGGGGGGGGGCGGGAACACAGCTTGGCCCACTTCTTGTCTCAGGGACCTGCTACCTGTGCTACAGCATAGCATCCTGACTGAGTCACCTAAGGGACAGACAGCTGGACTCAACTGTAGGAGGAAAACAACTGGAGTCCAGGGAGCTCCAGGGAATCCTAAGCAAGATCCTGATACTCTCTGGCCTCAGCTTCCTCATCTGCAATGAGAAAGGTTTGCACTTTGTCTCTTGGATCCCGCTGGCTGTGACACCAGGATGCTGTGGCTTGTCTCTGACTCAGGTACAAGTGCCTGTGAGCTAAGGGAATTCAGACTTGCGTTGATGGAGTCTCCTGACCTCACTCGGGAGCCTGGCTTCCCAGAGAGAGGATCTGGGTACTCTCCCTCTATGCACGGCTCTCGTTTTTAAATTCCTTTCAGAGGAATCTGACAAGGAACAGACAAGAAGACAGCTTCCTGCTGGCTCTGCACTGGAGCCTAGAGGGAGCTCCTGTTACTTTGCCTCTTAGAACCCCAAGTCCTGGAAATCACAGGGTGAGATGGAGCAAGAATAAGAAAAGGGAGCTCCAGCCCAGGAGAAAGTCGAGATGTTAGCAGCCTGCTGCATTTGTCCATTCCCATCAGGATAGGGGATGGCAGCTCCCTCCAGGCAGGCCTAGAGCCAAGGAAGGGAGCTGCGCTGGGAATGGCATGGAGGAGCAGTCCTGGCTTCCTCCCCATCATTCCCAGCCCTAATTTGACATAAGACCAGCTCTTAAGGGCCAGCCTGCATCCTCTCTGCTGCCACCACCATTTTCTCCTGATCTCGCCTCTGGATAGAAAGGACAGTTGCTGCACCGCCCTCACAAACCATCCCCCACCCCATCTGTTTTTTCTTTTAGACTTCTGTCTCCTACTTACAGTTACTTAAGATAATGTATGGCTGTGTGTGTGTGTGTGTGTGTGTGTGGTAAAGAGAGAGGCAAGAGTGAAGTGGGGACAGTTCCCTTTCCAGTGATGCCTGGCTCAGACTGATGCTAGTGTCAGTTTGTACTCCCTGAACATATGGGAGCCGAGGAACAAGAGAGAGAGGCAGAGATAGGGGAGAAGCTGGATCCCCCAGTTCCCTCCTTGGGAAGATTACAGGAGGCATCCAAAAGGCATCTGTCTGGAAGATGTGGGATTCTGGAACCCTCTCCTTCCACACAGGACTTTCTTGCCCATTCCCTTGGAACTCCCTGAAAGTGGGTGGCAAGTCAGCATTAAGGCACTTCTTTTACTTCCTTTGCATCTGAGTTCAGAGAATCAAAAGGGATACTAGCCATAGTCAAGAGTGACCAGGAGTCAGAAAAGGAAAATTAGGAACACTGTTATTCCATAATCTCATGAGGAATAGCTTAAGACAGATGGAAATTTTTTAGACCTTTATATGAGCCAGGATAATGGAGATATGAGTGCATTTGCAATACAGATAGCAAAATCCAAAAGGCAGCAGGATGGCTGGCAACCTGGGAGTGGTCAAGCGGCAGAGGCAACGCCAACCTCTCAGTGAGTATTCTTCAACTACATGACTGAGGAAAAGAAGCCAGGAGATTGAGGCACTGTGGCCTCAAGCTTTCCCCATTTTTTTTCTCAGCCAGCAGATACTGTGGGGTCCGGCTCCCCTTAGGAGGGGTTCTCTACCTGCTTGCCCACCTGCCCATGCTCCTGCCCTCCACCTCCAGAGAGAGCTTCAGATGGCAGCAAGAGAGAAAGCTTCCTGAGCTCATACTACTTCCTGGTAGTTTCCTACACTTGGTGCTTGCAGGGAATAGGGACAGAGGGTGGCCCTCACCTCACTTCAGCCCAGGCACCTGATTTTTACATCAGCAGCTGAGCTTGCCATAATGGGGGCCTGGAACTGCCAGAGTTGGAGGCACAATGAGAGCAGCTGTGCCCAGGCAAAAATCTGTGGTGCTGGCCCCAGAAGGGAGGCATGAAGTGGGGAATGCCAAGCAGGGTAGAGGAGTGGTTGAGCCAGGGAAAGGAGCTGCCCAGAGGATTTCCTGAGCTTGGCAAAGGAGAAGCCTGGGAGAATGGCATGAACCTCAGAGAGGAGCAGGCTGGGAAGGAAGAGCATGGGTGGGAGGAGCTGGAGCTGCTCAATCAAATGCAGATGGAAGGCAGACAGCACGCACCCTGCCATGTCTAATTTCTGTGTGTGCAGCTTGGGCGGTGTCTGGAAAGGAGTTGGCATTGTGGGGGAGACACAGACAGGGCCTGACAAGCAAGTCACCTGGTAGATGGGGATGTGAGGAGACAATACGACAGAGGCAGGGCCCAATGACAGGAAAGGAGAGGTGGGGGCCTGTGGGAGATGTCAGCCTGCTGGCGGGGGAGGAGGAAAGGGGTTAGTGGGCTGATGGCAGAGAGGCAGGCTGAGGGCAACAAGGGTTTGGGAACAAGAGTCTGGGAAAATACGAGACTCTTCAGACTGGCTGGAGGCTGCTGAGCCCAGGAGCACAAGAGCTCCCGAAACAAGACCTGTATATCTCTGAATAGTGGACTTCTCACGGACAGGGGCCATGTCTCCTTTCTCTGCAACCCCATATGGCAGGATGGGTAGACAGCAATAAAATAACAAAGCTTCCATGCACTGTACTGGATGCTTCTCAATGTGCTGGGCACTGTGACCTGTACGCATTACCTCATTTAATCACCATAGCAATGCTTTCTCCCCTTTTGCTAGGGATTGAATGCAGACACATGCCAAACATGCACCCTTCTGCTGAGCTATGCCCCCTACAGCACAGGTACTGTTTGACCCACTTAAAAGATGAGGACACTGAACTCAGAGAGGCTAACTGGCTCAGGGTCTCAAAGCTACTTAATACAGAACAAGGACTTTACCTGAGGCCTGTCTGACCTACTCTATGCACTTGACCACTACACTCTGTGTCCCCCCTCCTAAGACCCCAAGGGAATAAGGACAATGACTTAGGTTGTTATAAACAGCTTGAGTTGAGGCTAAGAATTTTATAGTTGCAATCCAGAGATATGATTTCAGAAGGAAACTCAATCTCTGCAGAGTGTGGGAAAATGGCAAGAATCCAGCCTCTGCGCAGGCACAGGCAGCCCCATGTTTCTGGGGAGTGAGGGTCAGCACCAAGCCCATCCACCTGTTCCCCAGAATGCAGGATATCTTGGAAGGAGCTAGGATATCTTGGGCTCATTCTTTCTCAAGATGTGCCCCCAGCTGTGTGGTTCTAGGCCACCAGGTGAATTTCCTGCCTTGGCCCTGGGAAGAGCTGAGGAGGACCTGCAGGGGGACTGAGAAGCCCAAGGCAAAAGCATGGGTCAGGCTGGCATCTTCGTCCCTGCTCAGAAGGGAGGACATTGCCAGTCTTTGCTCCAGACAGGTGCCTGGGTGGGGATGAGCAATACACCTGAATTAAAAGTGCTGTTCTTTGCCAATTCTCCATGCTTCACAATCTGTCCACTTTGTTTGAGACAGAGTCTTACTGTGGTAGCCCAGGCTGGCCTCAAACTCACAATCCCCCTGCTATAGCTCCCAAGTGCTGGAATTTCAGCTGTGCACTACTGCGTCTGGCTCTATCCACTTTAAAAAAAAAAAAGCACTACAATACCACATAACCTTCAAACCTCTAACAGCACCAACTCTTTCTCAACATGAGGAGTCTACTCCTCAGGGTACTTGTCTGATCTCTAGGGAGAGGAGGCATAGGCCTGTGCACAATGAGAGGCATAGGGAACAGCAGTTAAGGAGGCAGGGTCATGTGACCAACTGTCTGTAAGGCACACCCAAAGCCCTCCACTTCCAGGCTATGTGACACTGGCAAAGTTATTTATTCACTGGTAAAATGGGAGCAAAAATAGTATCTCATTCTGTTGATCTGACAGGTAAGTGACTAATACATGTAAAGTGCTCAGAGCAGCGCCTGATGCATAATATATATACAATGACAGACACTGGGTATGGTGGGATTACACCTGCAATCCCAGAAGATTGCGAGTTCAAGGCCAGCCTAAGTTACACAGTGAGTTTAAGGGCAGCCTGTACTACATAGTGAGAACTTACCAAGAGAGAGAGAAGGAGCCGGGGGCATAGCCTAGTGCAAAGGCCCCAGTTTTAAGCCCCAGTATAATAAATAAATAAATAAATAAATAAATAAATAAATAAATAAATAAAATCATAACTCTCAGATCTTCCATGAGGCTAACTTCTCACCTCATTGAAGCATTATGGGAAATCTAACCTAGAAATCAGGGGCTACTATCAGACAAAGTAGGCAGGGAGAGTAAAAGGAAAGTCACCCTGAAATTAGGAGGGGGCTGACATGTGCAGCATCAGCCTTTCTCACACAGTGTCTCATCCAGTCCTCCCAGACCTGGGGCTGGCAAGGTTAATCCCCATATTACCAACAAGAAGGCTGAGGCTCAAGCCCTTAAGTGGTTTACTCAAGATCACAGTTAGTAAGTGGCAAATCCAGAATGCAGCCAGAAGGGGTGAGAGGAACAGTTTATTCTGAGCTAACATTCCAGCCCTTTCTCTTCCTGGCCATTCTAGTCATTCTTATCCAGTCCACCTTTGGCCTCTTCCTTCGCATCTGGCTGGGAAGCCCCCTCCTAGAGTCTCCCTGCAGCTCCCAGGCACTAGTCATTCCTCTGTGTTGGAATCCCCAGTCTATGGGTCTACTTTCCACATTGGGCTGTGAGGGCTTTGGAGATAGAGTCCCTAGCAAATAGCACCATGGAATGTTTGCAGAGTGAAGGAGAAAACCAATCTTATAGACGTAGGTTTGCAGATCCCTGACAAAACTGGCTGAGGTTAAGTGTTCTCAAATATAGAGAGGCAAGGGGAGAAGAGAGTTGCATAAGAACCCAGTGGTGAAACATAGGTGCTTAAATCAAGCCCTGCTTGAATCTTAGCTTTACTAAGAAGGTGCTTTTGCCTTTGGGCAAGCTCTTTGACATTCTGTAGGCTCTCCTAAGTTTTCTCACATCTCAATTTTATGTAATAGTGGGACTATTAACCACAGAACTGCAGGGCTAGCCAAATAGCTAAGGACATTAAAGCACCTGCAAACAGATGCAGGGACCACGGTTCAATCCCAGGCTCGTCATATCATCTCTGCCCCTGGGGCACATGCCTGTAATTCCAGCACTTGAGAGGCTGTAAACAAGAGAATCCGATCTACTAGTAAGACTCTGAACACCCTGTAGACACTTCCCTAAAATACAAAAGAAAAAAAAAAAACAAAAAACAAAAAAACCCCACACAGAACTGCATGGTAGGGCCATTTGTAGTCACTCAATAATATGAAACATCCTTTTATAGTAAGAGCTTCTTTGACCCCACCCACCCATGCTCCCCTGGCATGCTAGCCAGCTGGATTCTTGTTGGGACCCCTGTAATCCAGTAGCTACAGACTTAATACCTGGCATAAAGGAGGCCCTGGGAGTCCTACCGCTCTACAGCCAGCCAGGGTTGTTAATATTTTGCATGTGCCCCTCAATTTATAGCAGGAGAATGACATGGGCTTATCCAAGCAAAGCACTCGGCCCATCTGGCAAACAGTGAGTGTGCAATAAATGTTAATCTAAGGGCTGGGGAGATTGCTCAGTGGAATAAGTGCTTCTCTGGCAAGTGCAATGGCCTGAGTTAAATCCCCAGTTCTGCGAAAAATAAATAAATAAATTAATTAATCAATTAATTAAAATAAATGTTAGTCTGGGGCTGGAGAGATAGCTCAGCTGTCTAAGTGCCTGCCTGGCAAGTGTAAGGACCTGTGTTTGATCCCCAGCACCTCAAGCCATGGTGCCCCAGAACCTCAGGCATACTGTGTGGGCCATGGAAACAGAGTGTGGTGGGGCACACCTGTAATTCCAGCACTCAGGAAGCTGAAACAAGAGGATTACTATAATTCTGAGTTGCATAGTGAGACCCTGTACCAATCGATTAATTAACTGAAAATTTAAAAACATAAATAAATAAAAATGAATTTTAGTCACTACTGTTGCTGATTTCCAACAAGTCAGACAAGCTTGGAAATGTGGATTGGTCCTCCACAGGGCATCAGGATAAAGGGACCTGACCTAGCTACAGATGCACATCCTCAAGTAGAATGATTTCTTCCAGCGAGCCCAAATTCTGCACGCAGGCACTTGGTGGCCCTAAAGAGACAGGCTGCACTGAAAGACCTCAGAACCACCTGTAAGGAGCCCTGCAAGTCCCACCAAGAGCAGAACAGCCTATTTTGCCTGCTAAGCAGCAAGCAAACCCACTGATTTGGCAAAGGGGCAAGCAGCACAAGGACTGGGCCCTACCCTAGCAGCTCAAGAGGCCCCCTTTGTGGCCACGGCCATTCACCATGGCTGGCCTCCGGCATCTCTACCATGGACAGTCACTGCTTTCTTCCTTTTCCCCCAGTGCTACAGGAAGAAAGGAGAACATGCAGCAGCCCCTGGACGCTATGCCATCATCAAACCCCTATGGATGCAGCAAAAGCGAGGGCAGTGGTTGTACCCCATGACAACGCCTGAATTCTAAGACCAGAAGGCATACCTTCTGGGGATGCCTAGATTCCATGATAAAACCAAATGCTACATGGCAAAAAAACATGCTGGCTCCTATAACAGCAGAATCTCATAGCAACGCTCAGGCGTGGCAACTGGAACAGGTGTGGCACCCCAAAGGAACAGAGGCAATGAAGACTTGGGCTCAGGATGAGAGGCATCCTCTCTCCTTGTGGGCCTTCCTGCCCTGAGGGCAGCCTGTTTCCTTCACTCCCCAAAGATCCATCTGCTCTAAGGGTTCCAAGCCAGCCAGTCCCCATCCTGTCCTCCTGCCGTCATTTGAACAAAGCTGGAAGACTGGAAATGCCTTCTCTCTAACCAAGCATTTTGATTCTTTTAAATAGCTCTCAACTTGCTGGTTCCTTCAGGAAGTCTTCTTGGATTGAACAAGCAATTTAGAGCTGGAATGTGGTCTCTGTCCCACTTACACTGCTTCAAAATTTTATATACTTGCAAAATTGTCTAGTTCCAAATTGGCTTCATACTACAGCACCACTGAGTGAAGGTCGGTTCACGCTTTGTAGATCATGGGTCTGCCTTCAGCAGGACACTGAAGGGGCTAGGGCAGTGGTGGACTAATCCCTGGGTAGCAGGGCCACATCCAAGTTGCTGCTAATCACAGAGACAACCTCAAAGGACAGAGTTAGCCTCTCCTTGGATGTCTATGGGGACCTGCAGTGGCTGGAAGGGCAATCTTCCCTCCAGCAAAGGGATGTGGAACAGAGAGGCCCTGAGCAGACCTCCAAGAGAGGAGCAGGTGCAGGACTGCTTTGGGGAATATTTGGGGGCAAACTCCTCCATCTAACTGTCTGCCCAGAGCCTACAGCAGCATCCCAAGGCAGTATTCCCATCAGCCATGACCAACCTATCTTTCTGGCCCCATATCTTTCACCTCCTTTTCTACATCTCCTTCAAATAGGCAAGAGCTCTCAACACCCTACTATCAAGCCACTCAATTACCACCGCCTTCCTTTTCCAGTTCTTTTATCTGTGCTGCCAGAATCCCACCCTCCTGTGCAATGCCCCTGCCCACCTGTGCACACATGCCACCCACATGCCACATGCTGGTAGAGGAGGCACAGGCCTGTGGACCACCTGATTCTGCCATGAGCACAGCTGGGTGGCCTCGCCCACCTCAGACACTCCTTACTTCCTCATAGCACATACCACATTCTGCCAGTCCTTGAATGAGTGCAGGCGCTTTCCCTCCTCATTGAGCACATCTTCAACTAGAAAGTCAGCCCACAGCCTCGATCCCAGGAACTGTTTGCTGCTCACAGACTGCCTGGCAAGTTGCTGCTAACATGGTATCAGACTGTGTTTGGAGGAGTTCTGAGGTTCCTGGAATCAGGACATACTAGGGGTTAGGTTCAGATCCTGGTTATGCTACTCTTTTACTTTACTGGCTTTGTGTGGACTGCTTACATTTAAGTGCTTCAGTTTTTTCACATGTAAGTTTCAGGATCACAAGATTTTTGTGGACATAAAGTGACTTATAGTGCACCATAAGGATAAAAAATGTTTCTCTTATATACACCAAATGATTGGTATGTGTCATTATTAGTTGATTGTATACTTGAGCTTTTTGTTTGTTGGTTTGTCCTGTAAGAACTGGAAGTTGCTGGAGATACCAGAGCTTTGAGGCAACAGCTCACCATGGGGCTGCTGGAATCCTAAGCTTCAAGGTACTGTGGGGACACTACAGCAAGTGGACATGACCTCCTGCTTGGCTGCCAGCTTCTCCAAAAGGAGCAAGGTCTATTTAGTAGTTCACCAAGGGCAAAGGGAACCCATGTCTTCAGAGTCCGAGGAGGAATCAGCACTTAGTGGTTTTCTGGGAAAGAAGAGTCTGAATCCCTACAACCTTTGCCGGGGAGTCCATTTGGGGGAAAGTTGTTCCACCATGCTCACGTTGCACTTTTTCAATCTGTCCAGCTTTTGTGTAGACACAGACAGATACAGACAGACAGACAGACAGACAGACAGACACACACACACACACACACACACACAGAGTCAAATGCACCCTTATATATGCATATGTACTGGAAGTCAGTGAATGTGCAAGCATTTATATACATCAGTCCCTGTAAACACATGCTATCTACTGCACATCACGTTTACATCGACAACCCACCTCACCCAGCTTAAAGCCCAGCCTTCTGCCATACAACCCATTAACTCAGCACCTCTCAGTCTTGCTTTCTTCATGTTCACTATCTCACCATTCAGCCCAAAGCTGAACTTGCAACCTGGGCTCTCCATGGAAGTACTTGGAGCTTAAGACCAATGCCTAATAGCTTAGTGGACTAAGAGCCTGCTTAGGCAAGCACAAGGAATGGGGTTTGATCCCTAGCATCACATGCCATGATAGCCACACCTCTGGAAGTTCTGAGCCAGCCAGTGGCCCACACTTGTAATCCCAGCACTGGGGAGGCTAAAAACATGAGGATCATTAAGTCCAAGCTGTGTAGTGAGACTCTGTACTACATACATTAAAAAGACAAAATAAATAAATAAATAAATAAAAGACCAATGCCTACAACAGGCTACATGATCATCAATACCCCAATCAATCAACCCCTTGGACAGCTTTGGGATTCCATAGAGACCAACAGTGAATGTATTTACAGCACACCAGGGCTTGAATCTGTCCTTAGTTTTTGCTTTCCACATCCCCAAGCTGCAGTGGATAGAACCAAAGAAGCTCAGAGCAAGAAATGTTGCCCAGAAATTAGAAGTCATTATGGTGAACCACCCACCCCAGTGGCCTTGAAATGTATCATTGAGATGTCTAAAATAGACTCTCAGATGGCTCTGGCCAAGGCCCACCCTCGGCTGATTCCTGGATGCCTGGCTGAGGTTTGGCTGGAGCAGAGTTGGAAAAGACTGGTGTCAAACATGAAGTGTATAGCAGTGTTGACCGTAAGAGTCTAGAACATGCTGCAGTCCAAGTCTTCAAGGGTAAACCTGTAACCGGGACAAGCTCCGCCTTCTCCCCTCCCAGTGCAGCACTAGACCAGGCTTAAGGAGCCTACAGACTCCTGGCAGGTTGGTCTTCATTCTCTCCGAGCCAGAGCTTCTTACTCCGTGTACTTTGCATCTCCATATGCCAGAGATTTAAAATTTGAGGGGAGAAGGTGCATATGAAAGCTGACAAGCCCACCCACTGACCCTGCACAACACCAGTATGGATTGTCATATGCTAGACACACTCCTGGTCCTACCTCAGCTCCAATGGGGAGACAGAAACAGTTCTTGGAGCATCGTCCCCATCTGTGCTCTGATCTCTGCTGGTCAGAAGGAAGAAGAGAGATAGATTCACTGAACAAAAGAGAATTGAAAGCAAAAACTCAGTTTTCCTGCTTCCCAGGCCCTACAAGAGCCAGTGTGGAGGAAGGTATGAAGGTAGTGGGCTCACCTAGTCTTTGAGGGGCTCCTATTGGAGGGAGCTTGCTCATGCAAGGGGGAGAAGCAGGGCCCAGCCCCCTGGCCCATCCTGAGCAGAAAGGGAGAAGGCTGCAGGCTCCTGGGACATCAGATGCATCGAAGTAATCCAAACAGGGTGTGGGGAGAGGTCAACCAGCACAAATGAAAAACACATGGAGTCCACTTCCCCTCCACTGGCTCTCTAGCTCGTGATTTCAGGCAGAGGGAGAAAGAAGGCTGTGGGGGAGGGTTGGTGAGACCAAAATGTGGCCAGGTGTGATGTTTCCCAGCAGGAGCCACCCCGGGAGGCAGACTGTTATGAATGGCAGGGGTGGCGTAAGGGGCATAGCTGGACCCCACAGGGCTCAGGAACCAGGTGTACAGGCCAGGCTTCTTTCTCTCCCATCAGGTCTTATTTAAAACAAAAAGAAGAAGAAGAAAGCAGGTAGGGGAAAAGGAGGAGGGGAGGAGGAGTAGGAGGGAGAGGGGAAGGAGATGAAAAATGAAAGAAGAAGAGGGCCAAAGGGAGAAATGATGGCATGGAGCTTGGACAGCTGTCTGACCTCAAATATAAGAAACCCATGAATGGCACTAGCTGAATCTCTAAGTACCCATAGATGGGGTCATAGATGGAAATTCCCAGAAGATGGAATCTTGGCTCAACATTTAAAACAAAGGAAGATTGCTCTAGTAATGAATGCTTTTGAGGAAAATAAGGTGGTGAGCTCTCTGTCACTAGGAGTGAGTAAACAGAACACCCACCTGCCTGTGATGCTATAGAAGGATTAGTTTCATCTCTAAGTGGGAGGCTCCACTAGATGATTTCCATTCTGTGGTTCTATGAGATCCCATGGAGGGCTGAGCAAGGCGGAGTGCTCTTCAGAGAGGAGGGGACTTTTCACGCTAGCTGTCCAAGGAGATAGTGCAGGGTGCTGAGCTGCAGTCATGGAGCAAGGAGCTCTGCTCAGCAGGATCTGTGGGGGAACTCATTCTCCAGAAAGCCTCAGGGGGCACCCTGTGCCTTCAGCCTTGGGATTAGAGGCTGTCAGGGATGGACGTGTGCAGAGGGGCTCTGCATAAGAGTAAGGATCTGGCGCTGGCAGCCTGGGATAGGGGAGCTAGGGAGGAGGTAGCTGAAGTCTCAGAAGCAGAATGGGTGAGGGAGTGGGGAAACATGGAATAAGAGGGAGGTCAGGAAACACCTTAGGGTTTCAGGTGAGATGGTAACCATCCAATCCAATTCCAGATAGGCCTGCGTTTGGTGATGGAACCATCATGGATGGTAAAAGGCATCTCCTTGGGTCAGTTCATGCTTCACGGAAGCAGAGCAGCTGCTGGAGTCAGAGCAGCATGTCTGCTCCATCTGTGCCATCTCCTCAGAGTGGAGGGCCTGTCTTAAGGCAGAATTTGGGCTCCCCTGTGAGAACAGCTCTGGCTGCAGCAATCTGAGCAAGGCCATCGCCACAGTGAAAGAGCAGGACCTCTTGTCAACCCCTTGGGTGGAGGCCAAGCCTGGTCATGAAAGAAAATACCATCATCACAGCAGGAAAAGAAATGTTCTCCTGAGGGCACCCCTGGGGAAGGTAGGAGGCTTCACCACTCTTAGGCTCCAGGCCAGTTCCTTCTCATACAATACACTAATACCCACAGGCCTGCACCTGCCACAGCCTTTCCTGTGGACTATGATGGCGTAAGCCTCTCCTGCTAGGGGAGGGGCAGAAATAAGCATCACCCATGCTCTCCTCCTAGGCCAGGGGAGCCCCTGGAAATAACAGGCAGGGCTCTGGGTGGGCTCTCTGACACTGGGGTGGGGGTGCTCACACATCAAGGCAACACGCTTTTGCAGAGTTCACATATCCTCTGCCCACCCTACCTCCTACAGCACTGAATAAAAAGGAAAAAAAGATGTGTGAAGACATTTCACCCCAAATTATTCCTAAGTATATGCTCTGGAGTTACCTCTTCCAACCCTATGGCTGCCCTTCTCTTACCTCACCAGCCCAGCAAGCAAAGAACTTAGAAATGGCTAGCTTCCTTTCTTTCTGCTTCCTTTCCTTCCCTTTCTTGGCTATCCAAAGGAAATGGTGGGGCTGGGGCAATGGCTCAGTGGAATAAGTGCAAGCGCAAGGACCTGAGTTCAATCCTCAGTTTCAAAAAAAGAAAAAAGGAAATGGACAGCTTCCTTTCTTCTCTTTCCTTCTCATACCTTTCTTTCTCATTTCTATTTAGCCTGCAATTCTGAGGCCAGGACAAGCCAATGAGGAAGAGGAGTGTTCTTGTAGTATTCAAATGCTGTGTGCATCATTACACACTCTCTTTAAATCATGTGGGACATTTTCCAGGTCTAATCACCACCTCATCCTTACAGGGTAAGGATGAGTCATGGGAGAGTCTCTTCCACTAACAAATGGAGAAACTAAGCCCCAGGGGAAGACCCAGAGTTTAGGACTTGTGGACGAGGCCCTTAGAGGATGTATCTTCTTACCTTGCCCCTGCCCCAGACTTGGTAGTCTTCCTCATTGTGCCAAATTGCATTTTGTAAACTAAGGTCTCTGATTCCTGGAGCTGGGCCATTTTTCCCTAGACCCACCCCTCAGTCTTCTAAGTTGCTAGGGTTCCCCATGGGACCCTATTACTTGGCAGCTTCCATGGATGGGAGAGGGACAAGGAGCCAGTCTAAACCATCTGGAACCCAGCTGATTTCTGGAAAGGGGATGATCAGGTTTCAGTTCTTCCTTTTTATTCCAGAAAGGCACTTATTTGGGGCTGTCTCACCTCCCCCCACCATCTGCCTCAGAAACTGGGTCTTGGCAGCTTCTTGGGTCTGAGACAGTACCAGAGTGTGCAGAGCCTGACAATGAGCCTCATGAGTGGGGTCAAATCTCCTATGTCTTTAGCCACCATCCTTAGATATCAGGGCAGCCATAATCCTCAGAACCACCTTGCTGTCCATCAAGGGCCTGTCCTGACAAGTGAACACCTCATGGGCCCTGGGAAGCAAATCTTTTCTACCTTTCTCACTGGTCAGTTCATCCTCCACCTTCACACAGGAGAAAACCTTGGCCTGGAGTTAGCAGCTGACACCCCACCCACCTGATGTCAAGCACTGTCTCCTAGAGCCCACCCACCTTGGACCTCACAGTCCGGCCAGCTCAGCCAACTCTCCAGCTTGCCTCTCCAAGCTGACAGCACTGTCCCTCTGCCCTCTCAAGGTCCTCAACAGCGCTGGTGGCCTGTGCCAGCAGACACCACCTTGATCAGGCCCTCTGCACCGTCCACATCCCTCTCCTCTCAGTCAAGTCTTCTAGAAAGAGATATGAGGCAGGTCTGAGGAGACAAATGCAGAATTTCCCTGCCACAATCAACTCAGAGATGACAGACCCTCACCTCTCTGACCCTACCTCTCACCATCTAGACAGCCAAAGCAGTGTTCTCTCCCCAGCCCATGGCTGCTGAGAGGCTCCCATGGAAGTGTCCCTGGAGAAGTGACAGCCACTGAGCTATAGCTCAGCTTCTCCTCCCAGGCTTTAAGCCAGATCTAGGACTGGCTGTCAATGTTTCTGTGGTCATACTTTGTAAAGCCACGAAGAGGTCTTCAAACGATAGGCAGGTCCTAGGGCAGTGTGGAACACAGGCAGGCCAGGGGAGGGCCAGATGGGCTACATCACCCCAAATAGGGGAAGCCCTGACCTTGAACACAGGCCTGTGTCCTCTGCTGGTTTGTGTCCAACATAAGCCACACAGAAGGGCCCAACCTCTTCTGAAACCCCAAAGAATGTTCATCCCATCAGGTTGCTGCCACCTCTGCCTCAGTCACAATCTGATTACTCTACCGTCAGCAGGCCTAAAGCAGGCCTCCCCTCCCCAGCTGTTCCCCGGCACACAGTCCAGTATCATTTTCTTTACAGCCTTCCTTCAGGCCTGCAATTATTTTATTTTTCCCTAAGCTGTCTGTCTAGTCCCACTGAACCACAAGCTCCTTGAGGGCAGGCTCAGCAGGCTCGGGGCATGGGATGGCAAACCTCCTGTGCAGCATGAGGCTGCCCTGCCACTCTGCCCTGGCCCATCGTATCCCTAGCTACCCCACAAAGCTCTGATTTTCAGAAGAGTTTCTCCAGGGATAAGGAGAAACTCTTCCCTTTTTGCCCTTGTCCACTCTGCTGATTGCCTCTGCAAAGTCTTTCTGTGGCCTCCTGTGTGGAGATCAGTTCTCTGAATGTCTGAAATCGTTGCACCTGGTCAGAAGACCATCATCCTGGCTCACTCTGGAGCTGGGGAGAAACGGGGTGCCCAGGAAGACTGCAGTAGACCCAACCAGTCTCCTCCAGTTTTGTCTTCTACAGGTCGACCAGGAGAGCTCCTCTCATCCATCCTCACTGCCCACCCATCACTCAGACTGCTGCCCGTCATTCGGCCCTGCCCCTTCACACGCACAGACACGCCCCTTCCCAGCCCCCAGCGCGGCGGGCAGCCTGCAGGGGACCTGCAAGCTAGCGTCCCACTGTGTCAGCTCCGAAGGACCCACAGTCCAGCAACCGCAACAAGTTCGCGCAGCCACGGCTTTTGGCATGGGCTCCAGGCCTCGCTGGCCACCGTCCCCCCTCCTCCGTAGCCCCAACAACCCGCCCTTGTGGGCTCCCGTGGCTCAGCAGCTCAGGATCCAGAACAGCCCTGATCCATCAGTCGGGGGGAGGGGGGAGCTATCGATAGCAAGCAGTTTTAGCGAGCCGCACCGGATTTTTTGCACGGACTCTTCAGGCTCTCAGGCTCAGAGAACAATGGAGCAGCTCTCAGCGCTTCCTCCACTAGAGCAATCTTTGTTCCTCCCTTCCCGCCTGTTTGGCTTCCATTAGCCAAAGGAAAGGGTCAAAGCGGAGTCTCGGCACAAAAATCTAGACCTTTCTCTAAAAGACCCAGGGCCGGGGATTAGGGGACTGGGGCCAGAGCCGGGGCTGAGGTGTAAGATGCGCATCCAGATGTGCGCAGCTGGCTGTCTGCCAGGCCCTTAGCCCCAGACGTTTCTCCTTGCCAAGAACCCCCACACCCGGGAAATCCGACTCGCGCTCCCACCCGGGATCCACAGAGGAAGTCGAGCCTCAGCTCAGCTCCAGAGCCAACTGGCGCTGACATCTGCTCTCTCCACATCTGTCCTCTAGATGCAGGCTCTCCCGAAAGACGTCCGCAGCAAGGCTGATGCTCTCCTGTCTCCACAGCAGAGGTCTCTCCCAGCCCCACACTTTGCCACATCAGAATTCTGGACTTTAAAATTACAGGACACTACTGGGCTCTATTTCTGAGGACCTAACTCCCTAGGCCATTGTCCAGCCTCACCTCAGGCACGCCAGAGTAGGGCCTGAGCGCTCATGCTTGGCATCTTGAAGACACACTTAGCATGCGCGGCTAAAGGTGGGCCAGCCCTGCACATCTATGCTCAATACCCCTCCTCACCAGCTCGGTAATCAGCAGAGTCCCGCGGAGATGGGGCAAAGGAGGAAACTGCTTTTCCCCACCTTCCCCTGCAGCTGGCCAGGCAAAGCCTGGGGCGGGGTGGGGCGGAGAGGCAGGACTCACCCAGCATCTGGCTGAACAGCAGCTGCTCTAGGTCGCCCAACACGGTCACCACGAGCTCGGGGTCCACCTTGAGGAAGGCGCGTTCCTCTTGGCCCTTGGCGGGGGGCACTGGCCCGGAGCCTTTCTGCGCCTTGGCCTTGCTGGAGAGCAGCTCGTCATCCGATTTGCCGTCGTCGCTCACCGCTGCCTCGGGCGCCTTGCTCAGTGGCTTGACCTCCGCGTAGGGTCCGCGCGGGATTCGGCTGGGTTTTCCAAGGCTGGGTGCTAGAGGGGCCAGGGGTGTCTTGGCGCCGCCCGCCGGGCTACCCTTGGCCTGGAAGAGCGAGTGCTCAGACTTGGACAGTGTCTTGGACATCAGCGGGGCCTCGCGGCCCTTAGACCCCATCTTGCCCAAACCCTTGGGTGCCTTGGCCATATCGTCGCTCCATTCGGGCTCATACAGCTGCAGTTTTTTCTCGGAGTCAGTGAGGAACGAAAGGTTCGTGAGAGACTTCTGTTTGCGCAGGTTGGAGGTGGGTGGCCCTCCAGGGACACGGCTGTCCACGCTGCCGGACTTGAAGACCTTCAGCTCCGCTGCGCTAGCCTTGGCCATGCCGATGCCGCCGCCGCCGGGCGCCTTGGCGCGCTTGGGCAGCATGCCTCGGCCGTCGGCTGCAGCCGCCTTCTTGCCGGCTCCCCGCGGCTCGTCCGCGCCCTCGTCGCCGCCACCGCTGCTCAGCTCCACCTCAGGCTGCGCGCTCTTGACGCTGCTGCCCAGCATTCTGCCCGCGAGGAGCGCATGGACGATCCGCGCGTCTGCAGGCACAGGGCGGGGGGAGGGGGCGGGGAACAGGCGGAGGAGGGGGAAGAGGACGGAAGAAACCGAGGAAGAAGGGAGAGGAGGGGGTGGCAGCACGGGAGGATAGGAGCGCCGAGCCGGGGTCGCCCGGGAAAGAAACGCGAGGAAGGAAGCAGGGGCAAAGGAAAGAGCACGGAAGCCGTGAAGCGATGGGGCGGGGTCGGAGGAAAAGGGGCGGGGCAGGGAAAGAAATTAAAAATTAAAAATCAGTCAAAGGAAGGATAGAAACCCCGAGGCCGCCTCGAAGCCCGAAGATGCTGCCGCGCCCGGCCCTGGCCGTGGCCTCCCAGTCCCAGTCCCGCGGGCTGGGCACCGCCTGGCAGCGCCCTCCCGCACTCGGCTGCCCGCTCCAGCAAAGGCTGCGGGCTGCAGCTCTGAGGGAGGAAGCAGGGGAGGAGAAGGCGGGGAGCAAACAGGAGGGGGGGAGGAGTGTGCGCGAGCGGAGGGAGGTGGGGAGAGCGTGTGTGTCTATTTCTGGCTCGGGAGGGGGAGGTATCTGCAAGCGAGCTCTGGGGTGGATGAGTGAGGGGTAGGGGGCAAATAAAAGAGAGGGCCGTATTGTGTACTGCCTCTCAGTTTACAGGAGGGCTGGTCTGGGTTCTCAGAAGACATGGGAGGTCCTCTGCAGGAGAAGGCATCAGCTGAGGAGATGCAGTACAGGTAGGAGAGCTAGAGAGAGCCACTGAGCAGTGTGTGTGTGTGGGGGCTCTAGGTTTCTCCCTGGAGACCCTTTTTACCACCTTATATCTGAGACACAAGGGTGCTCTTCTGGGCATAGAAGATAGAGGGCTGGGTGGTGGGTAGGAGGCTGAGGACACTGGAGAAAAGAACCAGCCCTTGGGATAAGAGGATGGGGGTTTCATTCCAGTTGCCTGCATGACCTTGCCAAAGTCATTGACACCCTCTGGCTCACTATCCCTCTATAATACCAGCTTCCTAGGTGAAAGGGCTTGGGGGATCATCAAATCCTGGGACTTAGGAGAGGTCTTGAAGCAGGGCTGCTAGGCTATCTAAAAGGACATTTCTCCAGCCCTGCTCCTTCCTTTCTCCTACCTGGGTCCAAGGAAGAGGGGTGAGGTAGAGGGGCAGCAAGAGCCAGACAGAGCTGGCAGCATCTTACCCAGGACTGTCCCCTCCACCCCCACCCTGCCCCCCTGTAGAGCAGAATGTGGGGCTACTTATTTCCCAGGCCTCCCAAGTTAGGGTCAGATTGTTTAAGACAAAGGCTATCGGGAGAGGCAATGGGCAAGAGCCAGTGGAGGGGAATGCTCCATCAACAAGCTTGCTGCAGGAAGGGCAAGCTCTAGGTACAGCTACACGCTAGGCCTATAAAGCTCAGGAATGGTGCCAGAACATAATAACCATCTGATTATTCCCCTCCCCCCATTCCCAGCCTCCATCACTCCAGCTCCTCTTCTTCCTTCTTGAATCTGAAGACCCTGTGTCCGTGTGTCTCCTGGTTGGCCCACTCTCCTAGCACTGAGCATCAAGCCTGGCTGGTGTGAGAGGTACTTATGGATACATCCTCATTGGAGCTGGGAACTGCCTCTCTCAGCACTTGCATGGAGCAGGTGTTGCAGCTGTGGTGGTTAAAGGGTTTGGAGGCCTCCAGGCTGCACACTGGGTTTGTATCCTGCATGACTCTGGTCCTGGCTGGAGCCCAGGACTTCCTGCCTTCACGATGTTAGAGCAGGATGGAGATGCCATAAAATTTTCAAGGACAGGGATCATAGCAGACTCACAATACTGAGAACATAAGATTCTGAAACAGAAAGGGGCAAGGGCCCTTGGCTGGCCTTGGAGATAGAGAAAGTGCCCTCAAGGAACTCTGTCTGGCAGGAAATACAAGGCAGACAATACAAGACTCAGGGAAATAATCCTGTCCCTATAAAATGGCAATGCCCCACCCATTCATCACAAGTAGACAGGCATAGGTGTGTGTATGTTCTAATTACAGGAATGACAACAGGCACTGCCTTAAAGGGCTGCAGACCAAGAGCCACCAAAAGGTCCTGCGGCAGAGAACATGTGGCCTGCTGTCCTTAGAGGCCTGGCCCAGCTTTTAGAAATTTTGGGGGGAGGGGGCAGGGACTGTGAGTCCAGTTAGGAAATGACAAGCAGGAAAGAGCTAGTTAAGAGGAAATAAGTGCTATCATGCCAGAAATTGGCCAGGTATACAGGGCACAAAGGATGAGGTCAGGCATGGGACGCAGGAAGTGTCATGCGCATGCTTGGGCACCAGGCTCCAGCTCATGAAAGGGATGAAGCCCCATCTTCGGTGTCAAATTTTTGAATAAGTATAACCATCGCCCCCTTCCTCACCCACAAGCCATGTGTAACGCTGCCACAACCCATCATTTCTACATCTTCATCCTTGCTCATGGCCACTGTATAATTTACACAAGATGTCCTTGAATCAGTCATATGGGAATCCCGCCTTTCCTAAAAACAGTGCCTGAAGAATCTAAGGACACCTATTGTCCAGTTTATCAGATTACAGTAGTTCTTGCTTCTTGTCAGTAAGTTTTCTTTCTGCATATAAATCCATCTCCTCCTTATTAAAAATAAATTAACTGCTAAGCATCTTGCTTGAAAAGCATTATGCCCACCATGACCTAGTCCCTCCAGCCCAGGCAAAACCTCACATTCTCTTCCCTGGTTCCATTTGGCCACTCATCTCTGGTGGTTAAGTTCTTTAGAGAGACTGTGAAACACTATTCCGCTCGCTGCTCTGTCCACTTGCACATCCTTGTCACTGGATGCCCACTGCCCTGAGCTTCCTTCCTGCCTGCCTGCCTATCTCATCCCTCCTTTGGGTCTGTGTTTCAGCCTAGTTCCTCTTCCTCCTCCTCCTCCTCCTCTCTCTGTATTCTTCTCTGTCTCCTCTCATTGGATATTATATCCCCCAAATCCCAAGGCCTTCTCCTCCTTTCCATAAACAGCCTCTGGAATTATGCTCCTTTTGAGCAGACTACCCAAAGAGGCACAGACCCACCCTGCCACCTAGACCTCAAGCCCATTGCCCTCTGCAGCACACACCACTTCTCAGTTTTTGAGGTGGATCCCATGAGTTAGATCAGGGTGGACCCCTGGAGTGCCATCCTTTCAGGTCTGAGACTGTCACTCTTTGAGGGTCTTTCCATGCCAGGTAGTGATCCTTTTCAATGGTCCTCTTGACATCCTGGAACTTTCTGATGCTCTCTAATGCAACCTCTCCCTCCATCTGGCTCTGCTTTGATTTCTTTCATATCCCATGTTTCCCACCATCCTCTTCTGCAGTGGGAATGCTCTGCTGCCAGGGCAACAGGCATTCCAACATTAATCAATAAAGCCAATATGTGCCATGTTTCCTTGAGCAAGTCCTAAAAAGAGAGGACCCAACCCTGGCACCTTATCTCCAAATCCCTCCCACTGGACTGTTTCCCCCTTCCCTACCCTGAAAGACTTGAAGAGAGATCAGTGGTCAATAGAGGGGCTATGAAGAAGAGAGGCTTAGCTGGGCAGGCAATGGGTACTGGAGATGTCTGAAACCTGGTTAGGACAGCTGGATCCTGCCTGGTTTCTAAAGCAGGGAGAGAGGAAGAGGCTGGTTCAATACCCTAAAAGTCCTCAGTCTCCAGCTCCCCAACAATAGGGTCAACCTACTCCTTTCTCTCCAAAGGCACTGCAGTGTCTGGGGTGGAGATAGGATGAGTGTTATGACCACATTTGTTCACTAATAACTTAGAGCAATTTGAGGAATGAAAATGTAGGCATAGGGCCAAAGAAAGGCAGGTGTGTGATTTTACATTCTCCCCATCTTGTCCTTGGAAATGGATATAACCCAGGGAGTCGGGGGGGGGGGGCTGGGGGCTCTGCTCATCAGGATAGAGTTTGGAGACTGTGAGTGGGCAGTGGAAGAAAGGCTGACATGGAGGGCCAGACTGTCCCTGTTGACCTTGAAATGTGACCTTGCAAGGAGAAAGATCTGAGGAGGAGAGTAATGGGCAGGCAGGGAGTCCGCACTTGGCTCTGTCCAGGGATAAGGATAGAGCAGGGCGAGGAAGAATGTCCTTGATTTCTGTGTCCATGTTTGGGCTCTAGAGAAAAGGCTGGGAACATGGCTCTGCCAGGATCACAGGATTCATCTTTGGTTAAACTTTTTGTTGAAAGCTATTGAAGCCGTGCGCACGTGATGGGCTCTCAAAAATATTTAGTGAATGGAGACTGATTGCATAAATGTGGGACTATAACAAAGTGTGGGGGACTGAGATCTCTCAGCACACTGGGCCAAGGAGGGGATACTACCAGCCAGCACACTGAGAAGATCTTTAAGTTTCTCTGCTCAGACTCCTATGATGTTTGAGCACTGAGTCTTGTCTGTATTAAGAAACCAGCTCCCCCCACTGCTGGGGCCTGGCCCAGCTGTAACAGGTGCTGAAGCAAAAGAGATCAAAACCCTATCCTCCTGGGGCTTAGAGTCTGATGGGAAGGACAGTAAGAGTGAAGCCAATGAAGGCTTCTCTGAGAAATGACATTTCATTAAAACTCTGAAGAAATAGAGGGAGCAACCTACATGGACATTCAGGAAAAGGGAACCGCCCAAGCACAGGCCCTGAGGTGGATGTGCTCCCTGTGTGTGAAGTACAAGCAGGAGGTCAGCATGGCTGCAAAGAAAAGAATGAGGGGAAAGTGCTGGGCTGCAGGTGGAGGTGTGAGGGGAGGCAGTGCTCGGGGCCTTCTGGGTCATGACACAAACTCAGCCTCTCACTTGGAGTGAGCTCTTGGCAGGCCGGGGCAGATGTGACGTGACCTGGCTCCCCCTCAGAAAGGTCACTTGGCTCTGGCATGGAGACACTGCTGGGCTTGGAGGCTAAAGCAGTGGCGACAGTCCAGCTGAGAGATGACAGTGGCTTGGAACTGAGTGGTGACCATGGTGGTCGTGAGAAGTGGTCAGATGCTGGGCATATTTTGAAGCCATCAGAATTTGCAGATGAGCCAAGTGTGGGAAAGCATGGAGTCAGTATCTCTGAGGATTTGAGCCTTCACACGTCTCAGACTGGAGTTGCCATTGATCAAGACAAAGAAGGCTTTGGGAGGAGCTGATTTTGAGGAAGGATTAGAGTCCTGTTTTTCTCCCCAGTCCTTCTGGAGTCCAAATGTCCCTCTGTTGAGGGAGGCCTCCCCAACATCATTCACCCATTTGTGTGCCCCAAGAATCCATCTTCAGTTAAACTAGTTTTCAGAAGAGATCACAGCTCTGTGCACATAGTGGGCTCTCAAAAATATTTTGTGAATGACGACTGATTAAATGAATGAATGCGTGACTCAGAACAGATGTGCAGGGGATTGTAAACAGCAGTGACCTCTCAGTACCCCGCGGCGAGAGACAGAACAGCTGGCGTGTAGAGTGCAGGCCAGGCTTCTGGGATGGAGTACCAGCACATCTTTTCTCTCCTCTCTGTAACAGTGGGCCAGGGAAAGCCCACTCAATACCCTCTTCACCCCTTCAAGGGAAAAGGGCCCAACTAGAGAATGGTTCCCATCAGAGCCTATAGGAGGCAGGTGGCCCCAGAGGGAGCAGAACTGTGGATGAGGCTTGCTCAGAGGGGCTGCTCTGGGCTTGGGGAGTAGACCAGAGCCAGAACCCGGATGACTTGCTGTTCCTTCTACCAGGGCATTTGCCAGGGCCACAGAGGTAAAATACCCAGGCTGGATGGTTCAAGGCTAGCGAACATGGAGCCCTGGTTCCTTGTAGCCCTGTTCCTGAAAGGCTGCCTTGGAAGAACAAATGAGAACAGCAAGCCTCTCCTTCCTCTGCAGAGAACAGGGCTCCAGGCTCTTTGGGCACAGACACTCGGGAACTCCAGGACTTCCTGCAGGGGCGCGTGTCTCTGACTCAGTGACCTGCACACACTACCTCACAGGATACAGTGCCTGCCCTCTGCTGTCTGGCTGCCACTGAGGCCAGGGCCGGACAACATGCGACCCTTGAGCCCTTCATCGCCCAGCTTCCTATCTTCCCTGCTCTCCTACCTGCCCTGGCCCAGGCCTCAGCCCACCCTACACTTTTGCTGTTCCCTGCCTCTCCTAATACCTTCCTTTGTATGAATTCCACTGTGCTTTTTTAAGCCAACTTCAGCCACCCCTG
The DNA here is from genome assembly GCA_004027165.1 of Ctenomys sociabilis. Classification (NCBI taxonomy): domain Eukaryota; kingdom Metazoa; phylum Chordata; class Mammalia; order Rodentia; family Ctenomyidae; genus Ctenomys; species Ctenomys sociabilis. Next base: position 14,424 of record PVKA01009556.1, on the reverse strand, counting down.
GCCCACCAGGAACACCTCCTTGGCTGCCTCATCCCACACTACTGTTTACCTTTTCTTCTCACTGGTTATATTCAGGAGGCACAGTCACGTTCTGCATACTCCTAGGGGACTTAACTAGCCAGTGGAATTGTAAATTCTTACACAGGGTGGTTAGTTCATGCTCATGGATGAGGGCAGCAGATTCTATAGCTACTAATCACCTATCATTGCCAGGGACCCTCTTGGGCACATCATATTCCGTAGTTAAAAACTCTGGAAAGCAAGGACTATCGATGTCTCCATTTTACAAAGACATACACTTGCTCATAATCACAAAAGAGGCTGTTGGTGGAATCGGAATTTGAATTCTGGGTGTTAGGTGCCACACCTCCCTATAACTTCAGGCTATTACATGCAGCTGTTTTCAGGGATCTGCTTAATAATGTGGGACCAAGAAGTGTAGGCCTTCATGGCAGGAAAGTCTAGGGTCCTGGAGAGGGAGTGGAGATGAAAATGTCGGTCCTGCCTCTCTACTTGTCCTGTTGTGGCTACCTGCTGCCCAAGGTCAGTGTGGGTCTAGCCTGTGGTCAGTTTAGGTCTGGTCCCAAGTCCTGGGGTTGAGGGTGGGATGCAGGTGGTCCTCAGGATCTATGGCACAACAGGAGCAGTGTCTCAACCCCATGACATCTGTCCTGGGGTCCTGTTGACTTTCAGTGGATGAGGTGAGGACCTCCTGAGGTCTTCCCTAATCACAAGCTAGGACTTGGGTTAGTCTTGAGTTCTCTTCCTGTGGGATTAATAGAATGCTTGCATTTGCTGCACTTCAGCTGGTCAGGTGAGAAGTTAGTGGGGAAAGAAAGGTGGAAGGCCTCTACTCCCTCTGCTCTTGGACCTCCAGCAGGGAAAAGCAGCATGTACAGAGCCATTTAGGGCCTTCCTTCTAAAACTGTACCCATTTAAACATCATATCCCCCTACTTCACAGGCCAATCAAAAGCCCAAGAAAAGAAGTCCAGATGTTTCCCACATGTGCTTGTCCTGAATGCAGTTCCCATGACAACTGAGTATCCCTTACACACAGCTGAGGCAGATGTTGCACACGAGGCCTCAGATGAGCTCTGTGCTACCCAGGCACATCACCTTCAGACAAGACCAAGATGCGCTGTGATGGTGACTTGTACGCCTTTGCGGATGACTGGTCAGGCGAAGGAAGAGGTAAAATGTGTGCTTGTGACTGTGCCCGTGTCGGGTGGAGACACACAGCTGCTCGTGTGAGTGCACAGCCTTTGGGATGGGTAAACCTACAGTCAAAATGACTCAGCCATGCAGTTGTTTCAACATCACTGAATCGCAGAGCTAAGTGGGACCACCAAGCTAACTTCACTCAGTGTTCTCCCTTAGGGCAGCACTGGTCTATTGGTAATAAATTCTACTGCCTCACTTTGGACCAAGTAAACCCTAAAACTGAGGAAGAACACAGGCCCAATGCCAAGGTTATCTTGCTGATGCAGTGATGACATCCTATTGCAGAACTGAACTCCTTAATCTGTGTTCACAGCTTGGATTCTGGAGGCCCATAGAACCAGCCACCAAATACGAGCCAGGTATGGGGAAGATGGCCATTCACTTCTGGAGATATATTATCCTGTCAAGCAAGTTGTTACATAGGCTCTTGGCTCCAAAAACTGAAAGACAATCACAAGAGTATGGATGAAATTTACCTGCCTTGACTAGAAGCAGCTGGCACCACTGCATTGAAGAAACCTGGCTTTGTCCTTGCCCTGGACAGAAGCTACTCCCATTTGGTGACTGCACTCATTTGTTCCATTGGAACCCTCTGTGTTTTATTAGTTTTTGTTAGATTTTTCAATGAGGCATTAAACTTAACAGAGGAATGCCATGGCTTCATATTTCAATGAGTTTTAATAGAATAATTGCTGGCAATTACTTGGCATATAAAAATGGCTCTGTACATGCTAAGAATACACACTGGTGTGGTGGGCGGGAGTTTCAGCTCGAGGAGAACCTTGCCTTCCCAGAGGCTGCTTTCATCCCTGAGAACTTGCCACCTCTGTACTCACTGCAAACCCCACTTCTCTGGCAGGAAGGATGTGGTGAGCTCACAGACTCAGCTCTGGCCTCTGGCTGATCTGGATGTGGCCCTGGACTGTTCTTCCTCCCCTTCCACAAGGGCTCAGGGCTCCTCTTGCCCAGAAGTTGTCTTAGCTCTCTGACCTCCATCACTCACACCAAGGGCATCCTCATTCCCTCTCCTGGCCTCCGCACAGATGGGGTGACTTCCTTGCAGGAGGAGATGACCAAACAATTCTTGTTCTCCCCACCCTCAGGCCTTGCCAGCTCTGGGATGCCCCTGCTGACCTTCAGTTCTCTTTGGCTCCCTCTGCTGGCCTGCTTGCCCCACCCCAGGAACCACACACTGGGAGGCAGGGTTTAGATTCTTTCTGCCCCTTAAAGGGCTTGGGTGGAGAAAGACTGTAGCTGGGGGAGTTCTTAGCACTCCATCACATCACTCTGTAACTGTCTCCCCGAGAGCTACTCCTAGGTAAGCTGGGTGGAGGGGGTAATCTCACCAAGAAGTTGTCTTAGCTCTCTGACTTCCACCACTCACACCAAGGGCATCCTCATTCCCTCTCCTGGCCTCCGCACAGGTGGGGTGACTTCCTTACAGGAAGGGATGACCAGACAATTCTTCTTCTTGCCTACCAAGTGGGTAGGCAAGCATGGGATGAGATGTTCTGGTTTCTACCCATCAGTGTGCTGGAGGGAGGGTTATAGCCTGCACAAGCCTGTTTTTGGAGCCAGCACCTTGACACAAATCCCTGCAGGTCTTTGTCTGCCCAGACAGACGCCATGAGCTTCAGGGATGCCCTTGAGGATGGGCTTCTCCACTGGTCTTAGAGAAAGGGCCTGCAAGTTCCTGGAGTAGGGTAGAGCCTGGGACCTGCCCTGGAGATGCCCAGTCACCAGGCCACCCCTCAGAGGCCCTCTCCATGGCATCCACACATGAGAACTGAACACAGGGCTAGGAAGAACTGAAGCAGTTGGTCTCAGGTAGACAGATGAACTCTGTCTTCCAGAAAGAGGCCACATCCAGGACAGGCATCATGTGTAGAGTGGAACTCCCTAGGAAAACCTCAAGGAGATGTTTAGCATCTTTCCCAACCACTCATCTTCTCCATGAAGGAGTCAAGGCTTCTCACATTGCCTTGTCTTCTCAGAGGCCAGAGTTCTTCTTCTGCTCTCTAGGATGGAAGACCATGTTCCCAGGGTTGGGGCTTCTTCAGAGCCAATACACAGATAATGTACAACTGCACAGGCTGTATACTGTACAGCTCCAGAATTCACATCAACTGCACAGTTTACTTGTTTTGTCCACATGTGTATCTCAAGCTTCTAGCATAGCATCTGGCACATAGTAAATGCTTAATTAAAAATTGGCAAATGATCATAAATTCCCTTGGGTTGGGCAATGCAGAGTGCCTGGTTTTCTCAGTGCAGCAAGAAACAGGGAAGCTAGACTTTGCCAACCCCATATATTGTATCTTGAGCACTCACAGTTGTAAACTGCACAGAGAACATTCACATGCCTTCCAGAGTGGGAGCAGTCTGAGAGGGCTGCACCTGAGGTAGCCATGGGAAGTAGGGCTCCAGGTTGTTCAGGTTCTGCTTTTCTAGATGAGCCACTGAAATGGCTCTTATTGGATTCAAGTCACTGCCTGGAGATAAATCCCATCCCCAGCCAAATGCTATCATGAGAAATCACTCAGCCTTCTCCCCCTCCCTTCTCCCAAGCAACAGAATCCAGATTCCTCCAGTTTCTATTTTGAGCCCCTCCAACAGGGTACCTCGGAGGACCTCACTTCCCTGGCCTCTTCCTCCCCAGCCCCTCCTAGAACCTGGCTCTTCCATGCCCCTTAGAACCTTCCTGGGCCTCCTGGACTTGAGCCCCCACCCACCTACCCACTCACCAGGTCATGGCATAGATGGCTAAGTATTCGACCTCTGAAACCTAGCTGCCTGGGTACAAGTACCAGCTGGGTAAAGCCACAGTTTACTCACTTGCAAAGAGAATAAGAAAATAATAGCACTTTCCTCAATGACAAAACAATACTGAACATGTGTTATTACTATGTCCCAGGCTGTCTTCAGGCACTGTACCTGTACTGATGCATTTAATCTTTCTTCACAAGGCCCTCGAGAGAGGATACCCTCAACATCTACATTCACAACCCAGGACATGGAGGCAGGAGAGATTAAATTATTGTCCACAGCTGCATAGTGGGAAAGGTCTGACACAAACTAGGGGGTAAACTTCAGCCCCGTGCAGTTGTTGGGAGGATTAAATGTACTATGGCAATGCCTGGCTCATAGAAGCTGTGACAAGTGTCAGCTGCTACAAAGGTTATTGTGACCCCCCAGTCTAAGTTCTGAGAGCCCACTGGGTCCCACGGGCTGCCTTATTTATCCAAAGGGGCACCCACGGACCCCCACCCTGCCAAGGCTCCTCTGCCCCACCCTGGCACTGGTCCCCCGGTGTCCTCCATGGCTGATAGCACTCATCCTTCAGCTTGGCCTGTTTTCTAGTCAATTGTCTGCATATCCTCTCTCCATGGATGGCTGAGGCCTCAGCTCATCTCAGCTCCAGTGTCCCCAGAGGGCAAAGAACTTGGTAGTAAGAATTCAACATATGTTGGGAGCCACTGAAGCTGGAAATTGGTCATATGTGGGAGGGCAGGACTAGGCCTCAGTGACTAAACAGTCAAGCCACCTCAGTCCTGCCTGGTCAATGTCAGCTATTAGTCACTAGGCAACCTTGTGTCATGTGATACTAACTCTGCAAAGGTATAAATAAACATCCCCACTATTGTTCTGGGGCTCTTTTGCTAATCAGGCAACCACACCAGCTGAACCAGCTCTTGTCTTATCTATCTTTTCCTCATTCCTAGAGCCATTCCTCCCAGGGTACACCATTACAGTCCTACAAACATGAAATAACCCAGGACTGGAGTGAGAGATGCCAGCCATATCTTGGGGCGGCACAGGTTAAGGGAAACACCAGCAGGGACTGTGGCTCACTGACCCCATTTCCTTCCCCACCACTTGGCAGGGCTTTAGGGAGACTAAATTGAACCTGGTTGTCCAAGGGCGACGGCTGGCGGCAGATGGGAAGGCAGGGCAGTAGGAGGGGAAGGCATGACCTTCAGATGAACCAGCCTCAGATCCTACACGGTCTCCAGCTCTTGTGTCTCCAGGCAGGTTTCATAAGCTCTCTGAGCCTCAGTTTCCTTGCTCATGAAAGAGCAACAATGCTGCCTTGTTATTCTACCTAGTCCTGCCCTCCCACAAATAACTTATTTCCACAGCATGAGCAGTGCTCACAAAGGGCAGAACACCCAGCCATGGACCTTGCATATTACAGGTGTTCAGTAGTCACCATTACAGGTAGTCATCACTGTCATTTGCTTAGCTTAGCGTTTAGGGAGCCTGCCAGCCGCAGTCTTGGTTTCAGTTCACCTGCTAACCCACCTTTGCTCTTGAACATGTCATGTCTCCTCATCTCTCTCCATGGAAAATGAGGCCACTTGGCGACCTATAAGATTCATCGGAGCTTTGGCTTATTGTGTTCTTTGATGATCTGCTTGTATGTCTAAGCTACACCCTCTCTAGAAACCCAGAGCTGGGGAGATGGCTCAGTGGAATAAGTGCTTCCCTGGCAAGCACAAGGGCCTGATTTCAGTCCCTGGTTCCACCAAAAAAATAAAAATAAAAAAGAAAGCCAGAAAAACTCCTCTCCCAGATGGTACAGATACCTGTACTGTACCCTGCACAGGCAGGAGGGCATATCAGGTGTGCAAGTTTTCTTGGAAAGAGGACTCTACCCCTGCTCCCAAACCCTTAAGATATGAAAAGCTTAACTGTGGCTTAAAGGGAAAAGAAAAAAGAAGAAAGTAAAACAGCTGCAGCACGAGGCCAAACTCCACACTGCCCCTCCCACTCTCTCTATATATATCAGCTGTCATGGGAGAAGCAGACAGGGAGGAGGCTCTCGTTTGTTCCCCAGTGAAACATGCTATGATGAGAAAAGATCCTTTCATTATGTGTCCACTTAGCACTCATTCCAACATGCCACAAGGCGGAAGTAATTAAGGAATCTGTGTAAACCTCAGGCTAACCTTCCCGGGCCTCCTGCACACAGCTTCGCACATGTGGGCATGTGGCAGCATCAGCCCTGGCTTTTCGTGGCTGTCCAAATTAAGATCTGATGGTGGCCTGCGTATGGCCTTGAGCTGAGTGTGAGCATATGGGCGAGCACCCAGCTCTCGGGCAGAGCCAGGTGGGCGCGGGAGGGTCAGACACCCGTGCAAACACCATGCTTCTCTGAGTGCACAGGCAGGAGCAGCTGAGGGCAGACAGCTTTTTGGGGACACATACGGGCATTATCACACCAGCTTGGAGGTATGTCTACATGGGAAATCCTCTTTTTGCCACATAAAGATTGTAATGCCTTATTTAGACTCTGGCACCAGTGTCCAGGCAAGGGTACAAGGTGGAGAAATCTTTCTGGCCTTCTCCTGCCCATGCCGTCTGCTGCAGGGAGGCTGGAGACTGGAGGAAACCACACTGGGAAGAGGGCCAAGGGAGACTGGTTGCTTATCCTCAACTGGTAGAGCAAAAGCAGGCTCCCAGAGGGCGGGCGAGCTCCTCGGCTGCCTGCTCTCGATTCTGTACTCACCGGTCCCGCTCATTTGCCAAACAGTTCATGGACAGGAGGGGGAATAGATTAGCCTCAAGAAAGGTACTGCTACCCACTGTGGTCTACGGATTAGAATGGAAATAACATGACCAGTACATGAAATCACTGGGTTCTGAAAGTGGCATAACTTCATGCCGCTCTCCGTGATACCCAATTCCCCTTCTGCAAGAACATGTCCAGTGCCCCTCTTGTGCTGAGGACATGCTGAAGGAGACAGGCCTGACCGGCTGCCTGTCACCCCACAAGGGAAGGTCACCGGGGAGCTTTTGGTGGGCCAATAAATTGTCTGTGTAAATCTCCCTGGAATAGATCCCCAGATTGTGAACTTCTTGAAGGCAGGTCAAATTCTTAAGCATCTTTTGCTTCCCTGTCAGCACAGTGTTTGGTACAAGGATGTGGATGGTCTTGGGATTGGACAGAAGATTACATGAATAAATAAGTCATGTCACCGCTACAAGTGGGGGTGGGAGGACAAGATATAAAATGGAACCCTCCGTTGTCTCCTTTTCTCCTTCTGTTTTCTTCAAGCTCGGAAGACTGTGAGCTTCCCATAAGGAAGGCAAACCCTAAACCTTCTCTCCATCCAACGCATCAGAGAGCTCACTGTACGCTCAGCAAAGATGGATCACCATGACAACCAGCAAGCGCCAGAGCAGAGGCAGCACTCTGAACCCCACTCCCCTTCCCCAGGCACTACGGAGGGAACCAGTGCTCCTCAAAGTTCAGTGGGAAACACACCTCCGAAGCCTGTGCCCCCCAAAGCACCCACCCAATGATCTACCAGACACTCGCTTGTGGCTGCTGAGGGTGGACTTGTGGCTGAGAAGCCCCCGAGAGTCCCTGTGCCAGGCTGCAGCAGCTGCTAAGAGCAAAAGTCCTCTCACCAGCTCATGGGACAGCAATTAGGAGTGGGTGCCTGGGTAGGTGGATGGAGATCATTAAACTCTAACAATGTGGCACACACATAAGGAAGCCATTACGCTAAGAAAACTGCAAATGTAAAAATAGAGCTCCACATAGTTTCCTGGTTACCACATTCTAATTCTGATGGTTTGTCGGTGCCAGTGAAATTCGGCTTGCGTCCCTCGCCACGCCCTGGTCCTCTCGCACGTGTACTTCCGTCTCAGAGGTGATGGCTCACTCTTTGAATGCCCCATCGTTATGCCAGGACCTTCATCTGTAAAGCTTGCCACGGAGCAGTGAGTGTGTTTTTGCTGCTGGCACGGTCGCAGTGGACCTATAGCCATTGCCATTGACCTTTCAGAGAGGTCTGAAAAGGATCAGCTCATAAACCAAGATGACACTGGACCATTTGTCTAGCAGGGAATAGGGAAGGAAGGAATGTCACACGTGCCACTGGTGCCACATTCGGACAGAGTCAGTCTGTGCTCTCTGCCCCAGCCTCATCCACCAGACCAGGGCACCGCGATGTGCTTGCTAGACAAACCTTTTGCACAATATTAGGTTTTCCAAGAGCCAGTCATTACTCTCCTGGGTACTACAGGGCAGTGCTGGGTCCCTGCAGTGTGCAGTCTTATGTACCTCTGCTATGCACCAGAGCATCCTCTGGGCACTTTGTTCATGCTTTGAGAAAAATCAAGACACACTCCTAAGTCCTGCCAAGCACTGGGAATCTAACCAAGTTAGGTCCCAATCTAAGGTACAAAGGCCCTCACTTACTCCTCATTTATTTTTTCATAGACACTGGCACCCGAGAAAGCACCTGGAACAAGCACTGTCATTGCCAGAAGTAACATTATTGAGTGTGGCCACTATCAGGTCTCTGAGGTTGTTAACTGTATAGTGACCAGGAGACATGTTGCAGCACAGGGTGACACTAGAAAGTGACTTACCCACACTGGAGAAGCTGTCCTCTGTCCTGCTTGGGGGACTGGAGTAGCCATCAACAGCCCAGCTGCTATGAGGGAGGGGACCAGGCTCCGGGTCTGTCTGCAACCTGTGGGACCAAGAGGAGTGATCATTCATGGCCTCAGAGCCCCTCCATGTGCTAAGAAACTCCTCAAGCCTGACTTTCCCCTGAAGGTGCCCTCTGCTAATGTTGGCTGTCAATTGGTGTTCTACCCATCTGCGGGACAATGGGCACTGGCGAGGTGGCAGGAGGTCAGGAAAGGAGCAACAGGCTCAGCCTGGGTCACTGCAACTCCTGGGAAGGCAGCCCCAGCCTGGCCAGTTGTGGCAGCAAGAGGAAAGTGTGAGGTCTCTGAACACCCACTCCCAAGTGCACACAGACCTCTGAGCACAACCTCAACTCGGCTCTGGCTCCCAGGAACAAAGGCCATGGGAGCTTTCATTATAGGCAATTACCCTGGGCTCTTGGAGCTGGCCCGCCCACCCATCCACCCCCTGTCGCCAGCTAAATGGATCCTTTGGCAGCTTGGCAGGAGGGGGAGGAGGGGACTGTATAGGCAGGAGGGGAAACTGACAGGCTGGGCCTAGTCTCCAGGGCTGCCACGATGTGTCTTTCTCAATCTCAGGCTTGTACTTCCTTCCATACCTAGACTACTACCACTTGGGCCCAGCTCTGCTGGAAGCTCCCTGTGTAACTGGCTGCAAATCTCTTTGCCACTCAGGGCCTCATTCCCATCACAGGGCAAAGAGATGACCTCCAGGGTTCAGGTCAGTCTGACATCTGGGATTGTAGGGGGTGCCTGTGGCCCCTACTAGGCTCCAAGCCACTCAAGCGTTGTTAGGCTCTCCTGGGTCTGCAGGTCTGAGGGTGGGGGAAGAGGCAGGGTGGAGTAAACTCAAGAAAGCAGGAGACCTAGTCCTGGCCTGCAGGAGTGCTTGGTATGATAGGAACACTCTGCCCAGGTACAGTGCCAAGGGAATAGAGAAAAGCTAAAAGTTGGCTGATTTGCCAGTTAGCATGGAGTCTGGCTTTTGAACCAAGAAATGCAACATATTGGTGAAGAAGTAATAGAAATTCTACTGGGGAGAGGAAATTCTATGTAATTCATCAAATGTTTCACTGAATAACATTGTCTTTATAAAGAGCTAGGAACAGTGTCTTGTCAAGAGCAGGTACAATCAGCATCAAAAATAGGCACAAGGTCATGATTTTAATCCCTGGTACCCCCACCCCCTAAAAAAAGAATCCATGCCTACCTCCATCTCCCTATATATACCAGGCCTCCATGTCTGCCCACCTATCACCCTGAAAGAACAGTGCTAACTATGATACAAAGTTAAGTGGAAATTGAACCAGGGGAAAGAAAACCAATGGTGACACCAATAACCCTACACTCCTGACACCATTAACCAGAATTTCCTAAATTAAGCCCAACTCAAGTCTTGCTTAGTAAAGGAAGCAGTGACTGCTGGGGCAGGTAGAAAGAGCAGGGGCTCTGCAACAGCTTCCAGGGCACTTCTCTAGGTACATGGAGGGGAGGGAGGGAAAAAGACAAGGATCCAGAGAACAGACCGTGGGACACTGCGCCTTCTGGCCAGAGAGCTGGGGCATCCAGAGGACGTGGCAGATGGCGGAAGGCTGACTTCACTGGGAGAAAAGTACCCAGATCCTGTTGAAAAGAGATGGCTGGGAGGATGGGGAAGGACAAAAGGGGGCTGGTGTATTCATTCTCTAGAGAAGCAAGTCAGGTGCAACCAGGCTGGAGGTGACACAGGGAGCCCTGGAACCTCTGCTTTCGCATCAACTTAGGGCTGTGCAGCAGCCAAGGTGCTGGAGGTGGGAGCAGATTTCCACGAAAACAGGCTGTCTGCAGATTCTAGAGAGCAGATGGCACCCCTCTGGCTATGAAGCTTGGAAGTGCGGCCCAGCCAGGCTCTTGGCAAAGTTGCCCAAGGCAGCAGCTCTTGGCCCTGCAGGGTGTGCTGGGTCCCTGCCATCTGCCTAAAGTGTTATGGGGTTTCCTTGGTCCTACTCTTACCCTTGCTTGGCCTCACCCATGTCCCTCCAGCCCTAATCCAGGACCTGGAAGGAGCAGAGTCTAGGCAGTGGACTGGCAAAGAAAATTCCTTTTGGGGTGATGTGACATGTTTCTGCTTCTGTTTGAAGTGTAAAGATGCAGTGAATGTTTGTTGGATGAAGAGGTATGGTTCTGTTTAAGCTACATTGAAATCTTTAGAGAAAGTATTCTGACCTCCCTTGGAAAATGTCCGGATCTAAATATATCAGGGGACTTCTACAGTGGGTAATATAAACTCTTAAACAGTTTAATGCCTAGATATTTTCCCTCAAGGAATGAATTCAAGACAAAGGGTAGCAGATAGGAGAAGAAAGTACAAGAGTCACAAGGAAAACAGCTGGCTGGAGAAAGGACACGGAGAGGAGGGTCAGGAGGGGCTGTAGCTTACTGCCAGGGCATTTGCCTAGGAGGTGAGAGGGCCTGGGCTCCGTCCATCCCCAGAACCACAAGAAGAAGGCCTGCCTTACACTTCTGCTTCTTGAGTTCTCTCAGCAGCTTTAGAATCTAAGTTGAAAAAGTCATGAGGCACAGAGTGAATTGGCTCTTTTGGAAAAGAACATTAGTACACTTTGTGGTCGGCACAGTCCAGTAGAAGGGATGATTAGAATGCAAGGGATCATTGGGTAAGAACTCCCTTTGGCCATGGAAGCTGCTGGAATCCCTGCAGTGATGGGGAATTCACTGCCTGACACTCAATTTACAATCCTTTTGAGTTGCTGGAAAGTTCTATCGAGCCTCAAATCTGCCTCAAACTAACTTCTAACCGCCATGATGCTGAGTCAGCTCTTTGGAGCTGCACCAAATAAATTGAATTCATCTCACAACATGACAGGCTTTCAAATATTTGGGAACAGCTCTCAGGTCCTTCTAAGCCTTCTTTTTCCAAAGCAAACATCTTTAGTTCCTTTAATCATTTTTATAATGCCTTTTTTGGGGATTCTTTACTAGCCTGTCAATCTTTCCCTAAATGAGTCTTGGTGGTGCTGTCCTTTTACGATGTGGTGCTCCCAACTGAAGAGCAGCACACTGAAGGAGGCCTGAACACAGTAGAATATGGTGGGACTAGTCACTTGTTTCTCCTGACCCTAAATATTTATTACTATAATATAAGGTTTGTACACCTCTGGATTGTCCAGAGGTCAAAATACAGTGAGCTGGCTTCCAGGAAAGGCTGAAGCCCCTACAGTGTCTCTGCACACACCCAGCTGCTCTGATGCCTCAGAGTTCCCAGTGTCCAGGAAGCAAATGTGCAGGCTTTTCTATACCTACAATATAAATGAGATCTTCTCCCGGCATGGGCATAGGAAAGGATCAGGAAGCCGGTTCTCTCAGGAAGGTACTTAACATGCATCTGAGTCTGCCTTCACTGTATAAAATTAGTAATTGAAATTAGTTAAGTAAAATATTAATAATTAAAAGTAAATAGATGCTACTTAATGCAGCCATTTTAGAAAAGAGTTAAATTTTTATTTAAAAAGCACAGCTGGCTAAGTGTTTTTTCTCTGCTCCTAAAATTGTCACATCTGAAACAAGCTAGAGAGAATGACCACATTGTTGTGAATCCTGGTCAGGCACTGCCACTGCCCACGACAGCAGTGCCCATGTAGCTATTTAATGGTATCACGGACTGCTGACATGCCATACACATCAACAGTATAAGCCAATATAATAGGTGAAGTGACAAGGAAATGTGAGAGAAAGACAGAGAGAGATACATGAAGTGTTATGGAAACAACACTATGAAATGGGATTTTATTCACCATAAAGTGAAAGCACAGTGTCCAGGACAATGCAGTTTGCCTTATGCACAGTGGTGGCAAACATCCAATATGAATCGAGCAAGATGAGTGCACCTACTTACCCACCTACCTATGTGTCTAGCTGCTATGATTTAGATCTAGAATGCTCTGGAAAAGTCTCAAGTGTTCAGTGGTGGGGCTTTTGGAAGGCGATGGGTCACAGGAGCTCTATACTCATCAGTGGACTGACCCACTGGCTGAGTTCATAGGTGAATGTGTTAGAAGGTGGCTTCCAGTTGGAGAAGGAGTGTCACTCCAGGCTAGTCCTTGGCTCCTGGCTTCTCTCTCTCCGCTTCCTGGATGCCACAGGTTGAACAAACATCCTTTTCCAGGCCCTTCCATCATGCCTTTCTGCCTTAGAGCCAGCTAACAAAAGACTAAACTCTTTGAAATCTGAAGCAAAATGACAATGTCCTCTTTAAGTTGGGGATATAACATGGTTTGTCCCAATGACAGGAAAGTGACTAACATACTAGCTGTTTAAGCAACCACAATACCTAATAAACTGTCATCATTTTCCAGAAAGCAGGACAAACAGACATATTTAGGATACCCTCCTTATGAATCTGTTTTCTGTGGATTCCCCAGAGTTCATAAAGACCAGAGCTTAGCTAGTTCCATTTTTTGTTCTCAGTCCCAGCTGAGCTTGCCAGCCCCCAACTCTAGCTCTCTTCCTGCCCAGCATTTTTCTGTATCCCTGGAGCCCTCAGTGTCCATCATCAAAGCCCCATTCCTTCAGCCTTGCCACTTAGTGCCAGAATTCTTCCCTCCTGCCCTCCCTAGCTGCCCTGTTAGCTCACCTGTACTGGAAGGGGGCCACGGTGGCTGTGATGGGCTGGCTCTGCTGATGGACTGAGGAGAAGCTAATGGCCCCTGATGTGGGAGAGGGGCGCTTGCTCTGTGCTGGGCTGTAAGCCGGAGAGGAAGCCCCTGAAGTCGCTCCATCAGCAGACTCTGAAGAACGTGCATAGTTTATATCTTTTTGATCTTTTCCTGGGCAGGTAGGAGGCTTTCGACCTTCAGAAGCCCCTGGTATTTGAGTTTCTCCATGACCACTTGTCTGGGATGGGCTTCTGCCATGGGTCTGGTGGCCTGGAATCCTTTCCTGGGACTTCTTCTTTCCCTGGGTGCCTTGTGTCTCCCGGACTCTCCTGGCCCCTGCCCGGCTGGAGGGGGCTGCTTTTGGGGTTGCTCTGGGACTGCTCCAAGGGGAGCTGGGGAGGCCTTCACCACCCTCAGCCAGTTCCCTCACTGCCCCAGCAGCCCTTGTGGAGCCTCTCCCACGGGAGGCCTTGGGAGAGGAGTTTCTGGAAGAGCCCACGTCCTTGCCCAGCCTTGGGGAGGCCGCTCGCTGTGGGCTGAGGGCCAGGCTGGCCTGGCGTGGTCGCAGCTGGGGAGACGCAGCAGGCGTGGGAATCCTGGTCTGGGAAGAGGCTCGGGGCACAGGGATGGCGGAGGCATAGTGAGGGCGGCTGGCGGAATTCACGTTGGCCATCCCATTCATGGCGTGGCCGCCAGAGAGGGCTACTGTCCTGCAAAGAGAAGGAAGAACCCAGTCAGAGAAGGAACCATGCTGCTGGGGCTGGTGGAGAGGCGCAAGCACCCAGGCAGGGCACTGGGGCTGATGGATTCCCATCCTGCCTGAGTCAGCAAAGCCCTGCACCTTCCTGCTCTAAAGGCCTTAGTGAGGCTCTTGCCAGTTCTCACTCGAATGCACTTTGCAAACTGCAATGCTTCACTTGACTTCCCTTGGCTCTCTTCTTTTCCACCGATCAGGGTCACGGCCCTGCCCTCGCAAATGTCCTGCCCATGGTAAACAAACTTCCTCATGCCTTCAGCTTTTCTGCTCATGCTCCTGGCCACACAATCAACTTCTGTCACCCTGCTGCCCCCACCTCCACAGTCACAAGGAATTTGGGCTCCTG
>PVKA01009555.1:0-67941 GCA_004027165.1 Ctenomys sociabilis | reverse complement strand
AAAAAACAGGCTGAGGATGTAGCTCAGTGCAAAGGCCCTGGGTTCAAAAATAAAATTACCAAAAACTAAAGTTCACTGCTCCTCTTGCTAGAAGCCTAGGAATTCTGGAACACAGGACGTGGTACATGGCAGCACCACAATCCTGGCAAGGGTTTAACCCTTGCTTAACCACACAAGATGCTGAAGAAAAACAAACTAACAACCAAGAGTGTAATCACCACAGTATGTTATAAGGATGTGAAGTGTTAGAAAATCAGAATGTAGTATTTATTTAATTGGGCAAATTGTTCTTGAGCAAAACATGTAGAGCAAGGTTCAGTTAGCAATTTTTTTTTTCTTTTTTGCAAAAGGCTAGGAAATACATATTTTAGTCTTTGTAGGTCTATCTGTCAAAACTATTCAGCTCTGCTATTTGAGCACAAAACAAGCCAGGGAAATATACAAATGAGTAGGTGTGGCTGTATGTCAATAAAACTTTATTTACAAACCAGGTAGTGGGCCAAATTTGGCCTGCTGGTCAGTTTCCTAAACTTAATCTAGAAACCCAGTGGAGAGCTGTATGATCTTGGGCACGAGATTTCTTCTGTGATCTATTTCTTTACCTGCACTGATACAACATAGTATTCAAAGTGGGTGAAATAAAGCAGACCCTTCTTCGTCACTGCAGCTTAGCAAATGAGTTTTGCTTGATTAGAGGTGGCTGCCTACAGTTAGGCTGTGAGAATCTGAGATGGATTAGCAATGTCTTTCACAGACCCGGCATAGGAGGTAGGGTTCGCATCTGCTATTCCTGAGCTGATTCTTGGCAGAGGGCTTGGCAAAGGGGAGGGGAGGCACAGCAGTATTAAGACCTAAATGTAGAAGCACTGAGGAGCTAGGGAATGTTTCTGAGGAGATGATATGAATAACAAGTTGATGTTTTACCTAACGGGTGACAGGAATCTAATATTACCTAGATCTTCCTCATCCTCATTTATTATGGGCTCACATTTACTAGTATTTTATCATGGGTTCAGTAAGGCGATAGTGACAAATACTTGATAGAAGATCTTATTCAGTTCTCCCAGCAATTTTATAGGCAAGAACTAAGCAATACTAGTAGCACAAATAAAAGGGGAGACTGAGGGCGGCTCATGGTCACACAGCTGGTAGAAAGGCCACTTTTTACCACTGTACCACAGCACGGAGACTTGCCAAGTGTCTAATCCATACCTGGTCCTAAGGGTGGGGAGTGGCTGTGGTCCCCAGCCTAGCCACCATCTAGCCAGCCCCATGGCTCCTCTGTGCTTTTCTCCTGCAGGTGCCCTGGATGGGACAGCTGGCCTGCACGTGGGAGTTGCCCCCGGGCCTCTGCTCCACAGCCCAGCTGGCATGGCCCCCCGAGGCATGCTGGGTCTGGGCCCCATGTCTAGCCACAGGGCCAGTGTAAGTGCTACTCCATGGATTGGGTATCACCCAGGACTGGGGTGCCTGCTGCCACCCTGACCCTCTGTCTGTTGCTCTCCTGGCCCCAGCAGATGAGCCAGTACCCAGCCAGGGCCCAGCCATCACCCAGCCTGCAGAATGCACCACAGCTCTACTCCCCTGCTGTCCAAGCGCAGTTCCCACTCCCCCCGGGGGTCCAGCAGGTATGACGCTTCAGAGAAGCCCTGGACACAGAGGCAGATGCCCCTGTCTTGGGCCAGCCAGGGATCTCTTTGAGGCTATTTACTGTCCAGGCACCTGGGGGATATAATTTTCAGGATGCCCATGTCATGAAATCATCCGTTCAGTTTCTGCAATTCCTTCCACGGGCTGTAAACCCCTGCAGCCCCCCTTATAGAGTGGAGGGGGCCTCCCAGAGTAGGGCTACGGGGATTGTGATTGACTTATGCTCTTTCTCACCTTTCCCCCTCTACTCTCTGCCCCAGTGTCCTTCGATGGGCCTCTACAGCTCTTCATTTGGGGTGCGGCCTCCCTATACCCAGGCCCACACGGCAGTGCATTCGCCTCAGGAACCGCATCCCAAACACTACCCTAAGCCCATCTATTCCTACAGGTGAGGATCAAGGGGCTCAGGGATGAGACAGACAGGGGAAAGGGCTGCACCTAGAGTGATCACACAAGCTGGGGGAGGTGACCCAGACTTCCACGGGAGAGGTTGGGGGAGTGGGGAACCCCCAGATAGGACTGTTCTCACAAAGAACCACAGTGGGCAGTCTACCCATTGGTGTCCGCAACCTACACAGTTACTGGCACTCCATTATTCAAAAGCTATGCGTCCTCAGGGACATTCCTCAGCCCCTTTGGGTCGGCCTCTTTGGGCCTCAGTTTCCTCAAACGCAAAAGAGTCACCAAAATAATAATATTGTGAATCGCAGGTGTTTGGGGAAAGAGGAGCAGCTTAGGTAAATTCTAAAGGCCCTAGACATTAATTATGAGGATAGGATTAAAAAGAGGTGGGTGGGAGAGACAGGCGCTGAAGAAGTGCTGAGAGTGTACACTGTGATGTCAGCGCTGTACATGTGGGGGCCAGAAGGGCAGGCTTCCTGGCGGAGGGAGCCTCAGGGTGTCAGCACGAGATCGCTTTGCCCCTGTGTTCCATCTCTTGTCCCCAGCTGTCTGATCGCCATGGCCCTAAAGAATAGCAAGACAGGCAGCCTGCCTGTGAGTGAGATCTACAGCTTCATGAAGGAGCACTTCCCCTATTTCAAGGTGAGGATTCCCACCCACGGTTGGGTGCTGGAGCTACCCTCATCCTTCCCTGGCACTCCCAGAATCCAGGACTCGTCCTAGGCCCCAGAGCACCCCCCGGTAGGCTCCCCTCTGTATCTGTACATCTATAACTAATGGTACACACATGTGCATGCACAGAAAGGCATTTGAAAAGAGAAAGGGAAAGAGCATTTGAACTGAGCTCTGATAGATGAAGAGGAGTTCACCAAGCACCTCCAGGGTGGGGGTGGGGGTTGGGGAACAGGTCTAGTTACTCAAACGTAGTAAACCATATACTACTTGGCATGAGCCCTCACCTCTCTGAGCCTCAGTATCCTTACCTATAAAGTGGGGAGCACACCCAGTTGGCAAGTTTATGAGGACTTTGCTCAAAAAGATCTCAGTGGCTGCTGGCATAGGGTTTGGCCATTAGTAGTGCTGGCCTTGTTAGCATCAAAGCAAAAAAAAAAAAAAAGCAAAAGATGCAGAGTTCCTGGCCTGGGCAGAATCCCTAGCAGAGATGGCGCAGCATCACGCGTGTGTGTGCAGGGTCTAGGTACTTTGCAGCATCTGGTTACCTAGCAACAACACGAGCATCTCAGATGATTTGCATCCAATCCACTGGAGCAGCTGCTCACGGGGGATGAAAGCCGTTCCTGCTTGCTAGCTGCTGAGGTGATTTAGTCAGTGGGCGCGGGCGGCAGCCGGCATCCGCGTAGCTACAATTTTGCTCCCTGTGGGCCTCCCTGTTGCCTGTCACTTGACGCTGAACACCAAAAGTTGCCCTGAAATCTCTGCCCTGACGGTGTCCCATGCTGTCAGGCGGGAGTTTGAGGGCGCCCCGGCCAGGAAGGGCTTAACCGGGAGGTCTCTGAAGGGGTTACGAGCCCTGCGTCTCCCGCAGACGGCTCCCGACGGTTGGAAGAACTCCGTGCGGCACAACCTGTCCCTGAACAAGTGTTTTGAGAAGGTGGAGAACAAGATGAGTGGTTCCTCACGGAAGGGCTGCCTCTGGGCCCTGAACCTGGCCCGCATTGACAAGATGGAGGAGGAAATGCACAAGTGGAAGAGGAAGGATCTAGCCGCCATTCACCGGAGCATGGCAAATCCCGGTGAGGCCCGGATCATCCCACCACGCATGCGCACATGCATGGCCCTGTACGCATGTGCACATGTGCGCATGCGTCCATCGCCTCTCTGCTAGGTGTGTGCGCACCTCAGGCAGGGATGATGGGGAAGCCGGTGTCCAGTGTGCCGTACCCATTCCTGCCCTATGGCTGGCAAACTGAGGCGCCAGGATCATAAAAAGCTGCGCGCTCACCATCGCGTCCAGTTGTTTGTGCAGAAATGCCACAGCACACGTTCGAGATAGAAGAGGCATTTAAAATTAATACCTAGGGTGGGCTGGGATGTAGGAGCTAGGTGTCTGCCTATGCAGTGGGTGGGGACATAAGCTGGGAAACTGTGGGGCAAAATAATGCATCAGAACCCCGCAAAGTGGCCAGGTTTGGTGGTGCAGGTCTTAATTCCAGCTTTTGGGGAGGATTGCAAGTTTGAGGATAGCCTGGGCAACTTGGCCAGACCCTGCCTCAAAATAAAAAAAATCAAAAGGGGCTGAGGGTATAGCTTAGTGGCAGAACAACACTGGGCTGAGTACCCAGCACAAATGACCTTCCTGCAAACACTCCTGCTTTAGTCTTATTTCACTTCTGACCGCTTACAATAAGGATCTCAAAAATTTGAGGGGAAAAAAGTATGAACTGGGTTATCCACACTTGCTTTCACTTGCCCGAGAAACAATTGAAAACTATCTAAGCATTCTAAAGTTAAATATGGTGCCACATCGTGCAATTTTTTTTTTTTTTTTCAGTACTGGGGATTGAACTCAGGACCTTGTGCTTACCATGCAGGCACTTATTCTTCTTAGCTATCTACCTAGCCCTCACACAAATATTTAAGATAAAAATATTTTAAAAATAATTTTGGGATATATAGAAATAGCAATATAATAAGTAGAATGGAAAGATTATTAATCATTATACAGTACACAATTTTAAAATGCATATGAAATTTGGGTGTGGTGGCATGTGCCTATAATCCCAGGACTCAGGAGGCTGAGGCAAAAGGATCGTCTGTTTGGGGCCAACTTTCCATACATAGTGATCTGAAGTCAGTCTGGGGTACACAGTTAGACCCTGTGCCAAAAATCTATCTATCTATCTATCTATCTATCTATCTATCTATCTATCTATCTATCTATCTATCCATCCATCCATCCATCCATCCATCCATCCATCCATCCATCCATCCATCCATCCATCCATCCATCCATCTATCTATCTATCTATCTATCTATCTATCTATCTATCTATCTATCTATCTATCCCTAATATATACATATCATATCTCAGACCCATTTTTACCAAGAATGCACACATTTTTGAGAGATAGAGAATATGAATGTTCATCTGAGAAGAAATACAACAAGAGGTTTTTATTTGTGAGTGGAGAAACCACTGATAATTTGCATTTTTTAATTTATTTATGTATATTTGGTTTGTTTTTGGAGACAGGTGTCACTATGTAGTCTAGACCGGCTTTGAACTTACCAGTTCTCCTGTCTCGCCTCCCGAGTGTTGGGATTATAGGTTTATGCCACCATGTCTGGATTTCTGATGATTCTATTCTTCCCATATTTCTATATTGGCTAAAGCATTTACACTGTTCATGGATTACTTCTGATGGTTATATTTGATCTTTTAAAGATTAAGTGTGTGAAGGGGCCAGCCAAATAGCTCAGCTGATTAAAGTACCTGCAAGCAGGTGCAGGGGCTGGGGGTTCAATCCCTGGGCCACTGTGCTGGCCCCCTGGGAGGGGGGTGCGCTGAGATGGTAATTGAGACTGAGCATGGTGGCACGTGCCTGTAATCCCAGCACTCAGCAGACTATAAACAGGTGGATCGCTACAAGTCTGATCCAGGAGTGAGACCCTGAATACCCTGTAGATTCTCCCCTAAAATAAAAAAAAATTAAGTGTGTGAAGAGGGCCCATCCAAGGGGGCTCTACAGGAGAAGGCCGCTTTGGCCAGTCACAGGAACCAGCAGTCTGGCCTGAGGGGGCTGTGACCAGTTCAGAAGGTGGGGAGACAGGCTGCATGTAGAAGGAGCCACACAGCCTGACTGAAGGCACCCAGGGTGTCCACCCTACACAGCTCCGGGATCTGGCTCGGGCGGTCATTCACCCTGTAGGGGGGTCCTCATTTCTAACATCTGGGCAAGTCAGATAGTTCCTTGGCACCCTGATGGTCCAGGCTGGTGTGGCATCACATTCAGTGAGACAGAGCCAACCACCTGTGCCAACAATCATTCCTGTTTCACTTATTCATACCCAAGAATATTAAACAGGGTACAGGGGTTGCTTCTCTGGTTTTGCTTTCAGTGTTAGGGATCAAACCCAGGGTGCTGCACATGTTATCCAAACGTTCATATCCATCTGCTCCCTTTTATTTTGTTTATTTATGTATTATTGTGAGAGAAGACACGGCTGAGATGCCTGGGTTGGCTTTGAACTTGTGATCCTTCCATTCCAGCCTCCTGGTTAGGTGGAATCACAGCCCTGTGCCACCATGCCGGAGGAAGCATGTAGTTTTTAACCCTTAGCAACACTTCTTAATGCTTTGTTTGTAATAGGGAGTGGCGAGCCACCTTTGTATGGTAAAAGTCCTGCCCCAGTCTTGCGGGATCCAAAGTTCCTGCCTCAGCCCTCCCTTCCAGGCCTCATCAGAGGTCAAGGGGGTGCTAAGGTAACAGGCCTGTGCTATAAGGCACCAACCATAGGAAGAGTTAGTGTCATTTGCTGGTGCCTGTCATTAAGCAAAGGCCCCAGGCCATTCCTGATGTCATTCTGTACAGGGCAAGACCCCATTTCATACACGAGGAGAGCTGCAAAGGCATGCTGAGGTTGCACAGGTGGCATTGCCAGGACTTGAGCCCAGGCCTAGGCTGGGCTCTGGTCACTGCAAGGTATCCTTAGTGACCTCTCCCACTTGCTTTCAGAGGAGCTGGACAAGCTGATCTCGGACCGGCCAGAAAGCTGCCGGCGCCCAAATAAACCAGGGGAGCCCGAGGCCCCTGTGCTGACTCATGCTACCTCGGTGGCCGTGGCCCACAGCTGCCTGGCAGTCTCCCAGCTCCCACCACAGACATTGATGACCCTGTCCCTGCAATCCGTCCCCCTGCACCATCAGATCCAGCCCCAGGCACATCTAACCCCAGACTCCCCAGCACCAGCCCAGACTCCGCCTCTGCATGCCCTGCCCGACAGGAGTTGCAGCCCCATCTCTCAGCCTGCCCCGGGCAGGGCCCCCATGGACTTCATCAACATCAGCACTGACATGAGCACTGAGGTGGATGCCCTAGACCCCAGCATCATGGACTTTGCTCTGCATGGTAAGGCTGGAAGAGAAGGTTGGTGGGCGCGGGGTGGGGAGGGCCAGCAGGCAGGGAGGCACAGGGCTGTCTCATCCACGCCCATCACCACAGCAGCCACCTAATGCCAGCACACTTAGCAGCTGGTAAGTGCTTTCTGCATACTGGGCCCCAGGTCACTTCTTCATTGGCATCATCACATCCCAGTCTGCCATGTCCTCTGGGGCCACTGCCATTTGATGTCCTCATCCTGCCAGTGAAGATACAAAAGCAGCAAGAAGTGTCACTGGCCCAATGTGACCTGGCCAGTGATGGAGCTGGGGTTTAAACCCGGGTCTGTCTGGCCCCCGAGTTTTCATCAATAACCGTTACAACTTGAAGTCAGGTCACACTCTGTCCCATAGCTTGCCACATGCTCATTGTCAGTAATTGAGATGTGACATTCTGGAAGGCTGAGGTAGGAGAACTGCAAGTTCAGGTCTATTCTGGGCATCTTAGTGAGACCCTGTCTCAGAATAAAAAAATAAAGCAGGGGTGTAGCTCACTGTGAAGGACTGGAGTTGAAGTCTCAGTACTGCCAAATAAATAAATGATGAACGGGTTGTGAATGAACAAGTGAACGAAAGCTGGCCAACACCGTGGGTTTCAGTGAAGGCTCGGAGTGTGCCTGTTTGCTTACAGCTTACATGAGTACACCTGCCGTACACCAGCTAATGCCCAGACCTCACCCAGCAGCTCTGCTCTACCGAGGCCGGTGGACAAGTTAGCGGGTTAGTTACTGAGTCAGTTATAGCTCCGCTCCTGCCTATCCCCTGAATTGCTGTGTAGTTAAATGTGGTTTTGTTCTCCTGGCTTTGATGGTGAGATACCATGCAAGGAACTAAGTGCTAGGGTCAGGGAGATAGCTCAGGGGCATAAATGGCCACCTGGCAAGTGAAGGGTCCCGAGTTCAGTCCCCAGTTGTGGGGGTGGGTGGGAGAGAGAGAGAGAGAGAGAGAGAGAGAGAGAGAGAGAGAGAGAGAGAGAGAGAGAGAGGTGATTATTCTTTTAAACTTTTTTTTTCTTTGTGGTACTGGGAATTGAACTCAGGACCTTGTACTTGCCAGGCAAATGCTTATTCTACTAAGCTATCTCCCTGGCCCCTATGATTTTTTTTTTTTTAACTATTTAAAGTTTATTCATGGGCTGACCAAATAGCTCAGCAGATTAAAGCACCTGCAAGAGGCGCAGGGGCTCGGGGATGGATCTCCAGCCCTGCTATGCCAGCTCCACCCCCAGGGCTTGCTGAGATGGCAATTAAGACTGGGCCTGGTGGTGTATGCCTGTAATCCCTGCTCTTGGGAGGCTGTAAACAGGTGGATCACTACGAGTCTGACCTAGTAGTGAGACCCTGAACACCCTGTAGATCCTTCCCTAAAAATACAAAATAAATAAATATAAAAATAAAAAATAAAATTTATTTATTTATTACAAGGTTTGTCTAGGCAGTTAAGACTCATAGGGATCCTCTGATCTTGGCCTCCCCAGCACTGGAATTGCACACATGTACTACCAGGCCCAATTTCGAGGCCAGCACAGCGTGCTTAGGCTTCCAGAGGCAGCATGCAGTACTGGGGATCAAACCCAGGTCCTTGTGCTTGCCAGGCAGGTGCTTAGACTGCTGAGCTATCTCCCCAGGTCAGAACTAAACACTTTTAGTGCACTGTCATGTTAAGCCCTTATTAACAACTTTCTGAAGTAGACTTGATCATCTGCATTTTTATTCTGAGGCTCAGAGACAAAAGTGACTTTCCCAAGGGCTCATGGCAGGAAGGTGCAGGCTGAGGCTGGAACTCTGGGTCCTCCACACTCTATCTAGCACACAGGACCTTAAACATTACTCATGGTCTTTGGCTCTTCCTAAAACAGGGATTCGATCGCAGTCCTGTTTTACCTGAAGCAAGCTCACCTGAGTGCTTTTGTCTTTGCAAGGGAACCTCTGGGAAGAGATGAAGGATGAGGGCTTCAGCCTGGACACCCTGGGGACCTTCGGAGACTCCCCTCGTGGCTGTGAGCTGGGGGCCTCAGGCCTGACCCCTGTCTCTGGCAGCAGTGAGCAGTGCTTCCCTGATGTGCAGGTGACTGGTCTGTATGCTGCGTACTCCGCCCCGGACAGCATGGCTTCATCAGGGGCCACGTCCTCCTCCCAATATCTGGGCACCCCGGGGAACAAGCCCATAGCCCTGCTCTGAGCTGATGGCCTTGTCTGCCTCTAAAGCCCTCCTGCAGCAGGCTGGGGCAGAAAGGACTTGCCTGGGTGTTTTTCAAAGAAAGACCCCTTGCCCTTCCACAGGCTTCTCCTGAACGTTTGGTGAGGCTGTGGGCTGGTCAGGGAAGCAGTTCCTCTCAGCATGGTTGTGGTCACCTGAGTCCCTCCTGGGGCTTTCTGGGGTCCTCCCAAGTTTAAAGGACTGAGGAGAGTCAGGCTCAGCCTTATCCTCACCTCCAGGACCTGAGCCGCAAGGCCTGGACAGGCCCGCTCCAGCCTGGACCCCTCAGTGACCCACAGCACTTGGTCACACCATGCAAGGACTCAGTGGGCAGCAGAGAGGGAAAACCCTTCACTTACTCTTCTGGGGTGGGGGTAGGGTACAGGCCGAGCTGGAAGAAAACTCTCCCAATGGTGACAGAGGATGAGCCCCAAGGCTGGAGAGGGGCTGGCCACTATGGGACTTCTGGGCTGACATGCTGAATGCTGCAGTGATTCCTGCTTGGACAGCTTGAGCCCCACACTCCACCCCTGTAGTAGGACAGGGTTTCGTAGTGCAGCCTCCTGGGCCATTCCAGGCACTGAGACCATGTGTACATTTATTTATATTTATTGTGACCCATTTCATCACCCCATGAACCCCCTGGACCAGGAGACTCCTCCATCCTTCCACATGTCCCACAATCCTAAATCCCAAATCATCAGTGAATCCCATCCCTCGCTGGCTCACCCCTTCCTTCTTGGTATCCTTGGGCTTCTTTTTAGAACAAGCACGCACTTTTGATAACTGTGAAGCTACAGTTTAATACTACAGACCAGATATTTTTCTAATTGTCTAGTCATGATTCAGATTCCTCCCTATGGGCACCTAAGAAGAAAATCATCATGATCTGGGGCTTGGGGACGTCCTAAAGGCCAGCAGGGCTAAAAATGGGAGAAACAGGGTAGGGCTCTATGGGCACTGGGGCTCAAGATACCCCTAAACCGTGGGGGAAAGTCAGCAGACTGGGGACTGCTGATTCACATAGTGACTGAAGTGCAGAACACTTTTTTTTTTTTTTTTTTTTTATCTTTTTGGTACGGGTCTTACTATGCAGCTCAAACTCGTAGCAATCCTGTTCTCAGCCTCCCCACTGGGGCATGTGCCACCGTGCCCAGTCTCGGTGGCCCACTCAGTGTGCCCAGGGGCAGGTCTGGCATGGCACATGGTGTCGGGGATCAAGCCCCAGTCCCTGTGCTTGCCTAAGCAGATGCTTAGTCTGCTGAGCTATCTCACCAGCCCAGAACACTTTTTATCAGCACTTGTTTTTATCTTTTGCCCTGTGCCCATTTTAATGTTTCATCTCCCTTTCTGCCAATGACTGATTTCCAACTGGCAGATTCTGGGGGCAGTTGGTTATCAGAGACAGCTGTGAATGGCTGGGGACAGCTTTCCCATGGGAAGCAGGAGCTGTCCCTCCAGCAGCAAGGCCACCAGCCTCTTCTCTCTGCCCCTGCCTTCTGTGTCTGGAGTTCCTGAACCTAGAGGTGGGCCAGCCAGGTGACCTCTCTGTGAAGTTGGCATTAAGCCATAGCTCGAAGGCCCATCGTGGAGTCCTTGCAAGTTCTGGAACCTTCTGCAGTGTCATGATCTTTGGACAGAGCCCAGTGTGTCCCTTGGACTAGTACTGCTCAGCTACTTTCTGTGCCATGACCCCTACAAGTTGTTTCAACTATTGTTGATGAAGAGCCCCTGTTCAGGCAGCACCAAAACCCAGTAGGCGTAGCATTAGATGACTAAGTGTCTTTTGTCAATAAAGACTAAACAGTAGCTCTGTGGCTTATGGTGGGGGAAGGGGGTCCGGGCAAAGGCCACTGCTCACACCACGAGGGCCAGGTGTTCTAATCCCAGGTACTGCACTGCATTGCCTGGTATGACTTGGAATCCTGAAGGGCCAGTGGTGGAGATTTGGGGGAAGGATAAGAAGGCCTGGTAACAGGTGGGATGGCGGGTGGGGCCAGGTGTAGACTCTCTTGGACAAAGCTGGATGTGTTGACAGCTCCTCCCAGGCAAAGGTACCAAAGGTGCTACAGCTCCATGGGCAGCTTCAGTGGTAGCCAGAGGCATGGTGGGGGTGGTGCAGGCTGGCTTCATGCCTACCCACCAGGGTGCCTGGGCCACTGATTTGTGCCCAGCATGAGAACCTGCCACCTCAACAGGGCTCTCCAGCATATTCCCAACCAGCTGTCATAGCACAAGAACCAACCTGATCAGGAGACAGAAAACAACTGTCTCTTCCTCCACACAAGACAGCCCAGCAAGACAGAGCATTTTGGGTTGATTTTCTTGCCTTGGGACCTCCTAAAAGTGGCCACTTCTCTAACCATGGCAACCTGGTTAGACTTGCTGATTATTAGCATCTCCAGATGCATTTCTGGGTGTCTGCGTGTCTGTCTGTCATGAGTCGGAATGAGAACAGCTGAGGTAGGGCCAGGGGCACTTGGAGTTGAGACAGGGTTGTGTTAAGTTGGTCAGCCTGGCCTTGAACTTGCGATTCTCCTGCTCGACTACAACATCCAGCAAAGCTTATTTTGTAATGAGCTCCCAGGTGCTTCTGAAGGTATCCCAAGACTCAGAGCACAGAGGGGTCCCTGGGTGGGCCTGCTGAGACGAGGCAGCGCCAATGGCCAGGGAGCCCAGGACACGTCCCTCTAACTGGGACTGAGTGAGCCCTGACATTTGCATGACTCATAGGGGAATAGGGAGGTGACAAGAGAGGGGGTGACCCCCAGGAGGGCTGGAGCAGTGGAACCGTCAAGAGGGCAAGATGGACAACCCACGGCTTCCTCTTCATGGAGGAAAAGCCTGGCTGCCCGCTGTTTCTTTCTCCGAGGGCTTTGGGGCAGGCCCACCACTGCCAGGCTGGGCTGTGGGGGAGGCTGCAGCACAGCCTGGAGAGGATCTGGGAGAAGGGACAGAAGCATCATCACTGGGTCAGGGGCAGCTCGGTGAACTGAGGTAATGGGCAGAGGAACCTGGAACTTCAGGGCTCCCAGGTGGGGCTGTTAATACCCACCATGTTTGAAGCAGGTTACCAAAAAGCTTAGTTTTTGAGTTCAAACTACTTTTATTCACTCCTGTGAGAGTGGCTAGGATTAAAAAATAAACCAATCCCCGCATCCCAGAAATGAGCAGTGTTGGAAGCATGTGGAGAAGCTGGAACCCTGTGCACTCCTGGTGGGATGGAGAGTGGTGAGTCCCCAAACACTTCAGCACACAGTTACCACATGACTCCGTGACCCCTCCTTCTGAGGTTTTATCCCCATGGAACCAAAAGCAGGGGATCGAACAGATGTCTACTCAGCCTTGCTCATCACAGCCCCATCAGCCCAAACATAGAAACGACCTGTGACCATCAACAAATGAACAGAAGGACCTGGGCTAGGCTGACAAAGCGCAGTACCATGACCCTGAGAGGGAAGGGGATTCTGACCCGGGCTCCACCGGGCAGGGCATGTGTGAGGACACGGGGTGAAATAAGTCAGATGAAAAAAGATGATCCTGTAGGATTTCAGACAGAAGAGGGCAGTGTCAGAGCTGGGAGTGAGGAATTACCTGTCAATGGAAATGAAAGGGGCTGGAGGTTGGTTGTGCAGGAGTTAAGGGCCACACCAGTGTTGGTGGGGACAAACCAGTTGGAGCCCTAGCATGGAGGAGTAGGTGGGAAGGTAGGGCTCTGGCTCCTCTCTTTGAAGACTGTGTGTGAACTTGGAGCTGTCTACCTATCTCTGAGCCCAGCTTTTCTTGTCTATAAAAACATAAAGCACTCGTCTCAGAGGTGCACAGAGGATTCCCCAGATGAGGTGGGGTCCTGGTGTGCTATCAGTGGTCTTCCACAGGGGCATCCCCTGTGGGAGCTGAGCCTTCATCCCTTCCCTTTGGGGCTGCTTTTGGGGAAGGTACTTTCTGGGAATTGCCAGTGAGCTGAGCTCCAGCATCGCTAGCCAGGAAAGGGTAGTTTGTGTCCAGGTTTTAAATCAAGCTGAAAACTCCAGGTGATCTACCTGGAGCCTCAGGAAACCAAACAGATGCCCCAGTGCACCACAGAGGGCTGCCTGGCTGTGAGCAGATTTGGCTCTATCTTTCTGCCTCCCTTCAAGAAGTATCAGGGATGCAGAAGTGCTTTCGTTTTACTGATTGGGTGGGCACGAATGCTGCCACTGGGAAGAAGGATACAGCTCCACTCAGATGAGTACAAGCTTAAAAATGTGTACATGTCTGGGGACTGGGGTACCGACATCTGGTGTGGCCTGATGACCGCATCTAAAGTGCTCCAATAGATCTGGTCCTGTTCCCCCATGGCTGGGGCTGCTTTTTTCTGTATTGACGGTTTCTGTCCACCTGTCAGTCAGTGTGGTTCAGCCACTCCCTGAGCTTTCTGACTGGCTCTCCTGAGGGTACAGGCCCACACCCAGGCCCATCACCACTGACGGGAATGGAGAACTCAGGTTGGCCAGTTGAGGAAGATCTTGGTTATATAATACTAGTTATATGTTCTGCAAGGGGAACAAAAACCCCATCAAATGGTCAACTGTTGTCGATAAGCTGTGGTGGAAGAGCAAGGGTTCTTGTTCAACATCGGCCCTGAAAAGGAAGGGGGTCTGTGCAGCCCCAGGTTACCCTGGACCTGTCATGAACCTATGCTATAAAAGGAACGGAGCAGGCTCTGACGTCAGAGCTGACTTACCTCCCGGTTCTGTTGCTGTGTGACCATCAGTGTGTGCCTTTGCCTCTCTGAGCCTTGATAATCTGCTAAGGAGGTGTGGGTGAAGGTAGGCGGAAGGAATAGAAATTGATGTAAAAAGCACATGGTCCTCTCTTCCCTGCCTTTCTTCACTGCAGCTTCTCTTACCAGGCACGTGGATGAGGCACTTAAAAAAAAAAAACCTGGCAGTGCTTAGAAAACAGGATGCTTTTGAGAGCCACAAGCCAGCCCTCAGCATCCCTCCGCTGCATCCCCAGCTACTCCAGGGAGCGGCCATCTGCAGACAGAGAGCTCCAAGGGGGAAGCGCCAGCCACCAGCCTGCCCGTTCTGGTCCATGCATTAGGCCAAGGCCAAAGCACTTCCTTCACAAATAGTTTATTCTGCGTGTAGACCTGGCAGGCTCTCTGCCAACTCTTCCCGGGAAGCAGCTATCTGTGGCAGTGCTTTTCCTTTCCCAAAGAAACCCTTCGTTCCCAAAGCAACATCAGCCCCTGGCCCACTTCTTGGTGGGACACAGAACTGAGTTTTCTCTCTGCTCACTGTCATTTGCCAGAGCAGTCACTGGGTGATGGCTAGACTACATTGTTCGTTGGTTTCGGGCACACTCGAGCAGGCTGGCTCGAGGAGGCTTCCCTGGGCCCGCCTTGTCGGTGTCCTCTGACCCCACACAAGGTCTAGTGTCCGCCGCCCCACACCGCCCGAACTCCATGCTCTCCAGCATCCGGCCGACCTCGGCCTGCACATCAGCGGACTGCACCGCCGCCTGGTGGTACATGGGGAGCAGCGGCTCTCCGCGAGCCTTCACGGGCCCTCCAGGTGGTCGAGGCATTTCAGAGAACTGGGACGTCCCAAGGTTGGGGAGACAGGCTGCTAAGGACAGCCGGGGAGACCAGGGAGGATGGCCACCAGAGTGGAAGAGAAGGTGGGGGATTTTTCATTTCTTCTTTTTTTTGAATTCTTGTGTTTGGTACAGGGTCCCACTACGCAGATCAGACTCATAGTGATCCTTCTGTTCCAACCTCTGGGATTACAGGCGTGCGCCACCATGCCCAGACTCTTTCGCTGGTTCAGTGGGCCCCGGAGGCAGGGGGCTTCGTGCAGCATGCAGGACTGGGGATCGAATCGTGGTCCCTGTGCTTGCCAACGTAGACGCTTTGTCCCGCTGACCTATCTCGCCAGCCATTGGGGGATTTTTAACAGGCACAAAAATGTTTTCAGGACAAGCCTTGCTCCATGACTTCTATGCCTGAGATGGGCTCTAAAATAGCACATACTATCTCAGAAAGGTGCTCCCAGTTGCAACTCTGCATTCTATAGGCGGGTTTCCATCTGTCTCCTCCCTTCAGGCCCACTGGGCTTTGTAAAAGATCATGTTATTGTTTTAACACATCCTCTATGAATAGGACAACACTTCCATATAATGAGGTGAGTTGGTGGTTAGAACACTCCTATGAAGTCTGGCCAGACAGCTCAGTGGATTAAAGGGTTTGCAAGCAGGCTCAGGGGCTGAGGGTTCCACCCTTGGAACCCTCAGTGCTGGCTCTGACCCCGGGGCATGCTGAGACTGGGTGTGGTGGCACACGCCTGTAATCCCAGCTCTTTGGAGGCTGTAAACAGGAGAATCACTACAAGTCCGATCTAGTAGTGAGACTCTGAACACCCTGTAGGCCCTTCCTTAAAATACAGAAAATCAATCAATCAATCAATCAATCAATCAATCAATCAATCAATCCCCCTATGAAGGGGGGTTTAAAAGAATAGCTGGGTGTGGTGACAGATGCTTGTAATCCCAGCCTGCAGGGAAGCTGAAGCAGGAGGACTGCATGTTCAAGTGCTGCCTGGGTAATTTAGCAAGATGTTGTCTCAAAGTAAAGAGGACTGAGGATACAGTTCAGTGGTATAGCGACCCTCTATTCAGTCCTTAATACTGCAACAACAACAAGCCCATCTCACACAAATGCACAAAATGAAAGTGAACTTCCCAATGCACTGAGGTTGGCTTTTCCCTGATACCAAAGAAATTACATACCTCTGCTATAGGCTGATGCATTATACAACTTGAGACATTTAAAAGTTTAACTAAGTGACTCTGCCAGTGGTCAGGGTCCTCACTTCATAAACACCCACATGGTGTGGAAGAGAAGTGGAGCTGGTGGGAGTGCTACGCTTGCCCGGGGGTGTGTACGTGTCTGTGTGTGTGCGCCCCGCTCACAGCATAAAGGAGCAAAAGAGGCTTGTTTCCCACCTTGCTCTTGCTGCCTTCGTGGCATGAACTCTTTTCCCTGTGCCACGTGCCACTCTCTCTGCCTTGGAGCCAGCTGGTGGTAGACTGAAATCCCCCCCCCCCCAAAAAAAAAAACTGTCACCTAAATAAACCTTTCCTTCCTTAATTTTGGCTTTCAGGTGTTTTGTCTCAGCAACAAGAGAGAATAGCAACAAGGTTGAGGCCAGACTGGGGAGCTAAGGGACACCCTGTCTTACAGAATGAATAAAAGGTTGCTGTATACTTCAGTGAGACAGCCTTTGCTTAGCATGCTTGGGGCTGTACAGCTACTATCAAGTCTAAAGTTTCCGTCAGCCCCATATAAAACAGAATTTTGGGATTAGACCTGAGTACCTTCCCCAGAGTGTCTCACTGTGTATTGTGCAAATATTCCTCAGTCCAAACAGGCTGAGATCTGAAACAGTTTTGACCCCAATCATTTTCAGATAAGGGGTACTGGGACCTGTTCCTAGTTCCTTTTTACTGTTAAAAGGATTTTGTTGAAAATGTGAATATTTAACAACAATCTCACAGTGATTGCAGCTGTGTTGGGCCTCTCCATTTTATTTTTAATGTGCTAGAAACTGCCCCAGGTGAGCTAGTGGCTTCTCCTGTCCTCAGAGGTAACAGCAGGACAGAGTGGACTCAAATCCTCCCAGAGCCTTCACACCCGACACAGCCGGGAAGGCGCAATCACTGTGCACAGGCGTTGCCTGGCATATTCGTTTCTGGAAGAGCGCCCGGGATGCTTTCCCTGTGGAGAAAGTGCCAGGGTGCTCACCCTTGAGGAACCAGCATCTTGTCACTCAACTCCACTGCTGCCACCACCTGGAAGTCCCCAGCTCTCCTCTCCAATTAAGAGGCCTTGCTGGCCAAGCCTGAGGCAGGAAAACAAGAAAATTGATCACTTTGCTTCCTCCTCAACCAGCAAAATGGGAACTTCAGTGGTAGCCCCTGGGGCAATAAGGGAAGCCAGTACTTACTTGCTTTGCACTAAGATGTGAAAGCGACAGTCTGAAGCCAGGAAGAACCAGCATGGAGATGGCCTGGATTACTTGAAGGAAATCAGGCCGAGGCTGCCCTGTCTCCTCCACAGCTCCCTGGGCGAGGCATGGAGGTGGGCGGTCTGCCCTGGGGAAGCTCAGAAGACCATAGTGGGTGCTCTCCTTGGGTTATCCTGGCCAGTGCATGATCTCCAGCCCCAATACGAGTAAGCCATGACCCAGACACCTGAAAGTAAAGGCAAATGTTTGTCCGCAGTCAAGCAATGAACATTCAGCTCCTTGCCCTTCTTTTCATTTTCCCAGTTTTTACAGGAAGAAACTGGGCTGTGTGTGAAAGCAAGTAACATCATTCTCCTTTCTTGCTGGTCCAGCTACTTGGATGCCTTCAAATTCACCCTAGCCCTTCCACCCGCAGAGCCTTTTGCAACATCTTTTTATTTCATTATTATTATTGTTATTATTATTATTATTATTGAAACAGCGCAGGCACAGAGCGCCAAGGCCAGAGTTTCCGTTTTATTGTCGAGCCGCTCAAGCCTTGACAGTGAGCTTGCGCAGAGGGTGCAGCCGCTCCTTGCGCTGCTGCTGCTTGGTCTTCAGCTTCTCCTCGCGCTTGCTGAGTCGGCGGCAAAAGGCGCGCGCACGTCTTCTGGGGCCGCAGGTCCAGGGCCTGTACTTCTTGCCCTTGTAATATTTCCTGAGGTTTTCTTTCTGGGTCTGGTTGATGACGGCGAGAACACGGGTGATGGATTTGCGGGATCTTGGAGAGATCTTGGAGAGCTTGGACGCCCCGCAGCCCGATGCGCAGTTGTGGAGCTGTCACAGCTGTGCAACGTTGTTTTAAAACTCGCTTTGCTCCGTGCTACCTCCTCTCTCTCTGCCGTTCTATCACCTGCTAGAAAAGGTTGCATGTGCCCTTTACCAGGATGGAAGAAGCACAGGGGATTTATTCCAAGAGACAGCCTGGGCCCACCCTGGTGGCTGCAGGCACAGCCTGGGTGAAAGCTCTGGGGGCTGGGCCTGCCTTCCCAGAGCACACCCTTCAGCCCCAAGGGAACTGGAGGGAGGAGAGACAGATGCCTGGATCAGCCCAGTGGTTCCTATAAGATCAGTGTTTCTAGTGAAACTGACTTTTGTTTGTTTCTTTCTTTCATCATTTTTTTCAATGAACTCCATTCATAGAAGGAAAAGATTTCCCCAGAATAACTACCTCCAGCTAGGTTAAGCAGAATTCAAAATGCAACTGGAGAAAGACCATTTGGCACCAAAGACTTTATTTGGAGAAACACTGGTAACAAACAGGGATGAGAAGGATACCCTTTCATCACATTTCTGCTTCTATTTTGTGTGTTCAGCGTGTTCACATAACGGGCCACTTCCTTCTGCTTTTCTCAAACTTGTGAAGCACTAATGCTGCTCAGTGAAAGCAGCTTTCTTTCTCTTTTTCTTTTCTTTTTTTTTGTATTTGAGGGAAGGATCTACAGGGTATTCAGGGTCTCACTACTAGATTGGACTTGTAGTGATTCGCTTGTTTACAGCCTCTCAAGAGCTGGGATTACAGGTGCGCGCCACCTCGTCCAGTCTCAGTTGCCCTCTCAGCATGCCCCAGGGGCGGGGCTGGCAAGGACCTGCAGGTGCTTTAATCTGCTGAGCTATTTGGCCTGCCCTAACAATGTTGTTGTTGTTATTACTGTTATTTTGTTTTTGGTGTTGAGGGGGGACCGAACCAGGACTTCCAGCTTGCTAAGCAAGCATTCTACCGCTGAGCCAAATCCCCAGCCCTCCAAAGCAGCTTTCTTAATTTCATTCACCTATATTGGATGAAACTTGTTATTCTCCAAGAATTGTGTGTGTCTGTTTCATCTGATTTCAGGACAAGGTGACCTGGATGCAGTCATGGACTGGGTCAGAGCTCCTGGGACTGGGTGTCTCCTGGGACGAACAGTGACTTTAGAGCACATTTCGTCCTGTACTTACTCGTGGCCCCCATCTGCCACCCATTTGGTTCTTTTATTTTACTCTTTAGGTTCTTCAAGTCAATGAACAAAATACCTCAATTACAGTTAAATAGGAAGTAAATAAAGCTGCATCGAAAATCATGACTGCTTCATGATTTTTTTTTTACAAAAGCATTCAAACAATACCTTTAGTCACAAAATTATAGAGAAACATGCAAAATTATAAGTGATTTTACATTTACAGGAAAGCTACAACATTTTAACAGACAGTGATTATAGTGAAACAGATTTAAGTATAGCTCCCCTCATGCACATTTAGAAGTGTGTGCTTTGTGAGATAGGAATTCCTTTGTTAAGTTCTAATTTATTGGAAATTGCTTGATTGTAGACTTGGATATTAGTTCAGTGTGTTAATCCTTCAGTCTTATACTCTTAAAACTTCCATTATTATCAGAGACTGCATGATGGTGCTTTTAACTGTGATAAGGAGACTTATCATATCTATATAGCCCTAAAAAAATTTCTAAGTGCACATTATAGTACTATTATTATTATTTTTTGTATTTTAGTACAGGGTCTACAGGGTCTCACTATGTAGATTGGACTCATAATGATCCACTTGTTTACAGCTTCCCAAGAGCTGGGATTACAGGCACGTGCCACCACGTTCAGTCTCAATTGCCATCTCAGCTCGCCTTGGGGGTGGGGCTGGAACTGCAGGCCGGGGATTGAACCCAGCTGCTGTATCTGCCTAAGCAGGCGCTTTAATCTGCTGAGCCATTTGGCCAGCCTTATAATACTATTAACTATTAACTTGTTTAAAGACAGATAGATAGGGGCTTGGGATTAGGGGCCGGAGAGATGGCTCAGTGGAATAAGCACTTCCCTGGCAATCGCAAAGGCCTGAGTTCAATCCCTGGTTCCGCAAAAAAAAAAAAAAAAAAAAAGCTCATTGTTTTAAGCTTAGCTATCTAGAACTTATTCATGATTTTTATAGCCAGTGGACAGCAAGTTTTATTCCTCTCTTCTTCATACCCCGGTAACTACCAACTTACTTTGTTTGGATGAGCTTATCTATTTTAAAAGGAAAGTTGTATAGTGTTTGTCCTTCTGTGGTTGGCCTATTTCATGCTGCATGATCTAGGAGTTCTACTTTGGGCTACCTCTTTATGGATACAGAAGTCAGGCTCAGCACACCCAGGATCACTGTAGCGCTTTCATAACAGCCAAGATGGAGAAACAGCGTAAGCACTACTGTTGGAATGGATAAAAAATTACTACGTACATACAACGGGTTAGTAGTCTGCCTTTTACAAAAGGAACCCCCCCCCCACACTATATGTAACAATATAAATGCATTTATTTTAAAGTAGCCATAGAGTTTGAGTTGGGAAGTATAATACCCTGACAAAACTGACTCCATTTTGTTGCCCTTCTAACCTCGCCGTGTTCCTGTTCTGTATGCGCCTACCCCTCCCAACTCCCTCACCCCTGTGACCCAAGCCTTATCTTGATGGACATCTGTACCCCTTCCCTATTTTTGAGTTTCTTGGCAAACTCTGTGTACTTGCGACCCCATACCCCACCCAATGCTGAACTAATGACCCTGCCACTTTACAGGAATCTCCCCACCCCTCCCCAGCCTTTGCGGTTTTTAGGCTTAAATAGTTACTCATTTCTACACTCGGGGCTCCTCTCTGTCTCTTGGACTTAGAGGGTGCCGCTGGGCACCAGCTAAAATAAAGCGCTTCAAATATTTGGACTTGTCCCATTGTCATTTGATTTTTGAGTCACAACAGGAAAGGTGCAAAGCCCCGATTAACCTGTTCTCCTTACCGATTACAACGGAAACCCTGGACAAGGACAGAGACTGTGGACTGTACTTCACAATGCTGGGAACAGAACGGGGCTGGCGGGCAAGGGCAAGCGTGCAAATGTGAGCGGAGGGAGACCCGGAATGGGCTGTTCCTTGGCGCCCAGTGTTACTTGGCTGCCTCTGTACAGCAAGGTCCCACGGACTTCGTTTTCAGTGTCAGCTCTCTTCCCACGGAGAAATCGCAGCTGACGCCCGCGACCCACGGAAGAGGGGCTCCACTCACAGCGGCCAAGCAGCAGCCAGAGGAAGGGAGGCGCCGGGGTGAGAGGACCCCCTCCTGGCCGCACCACAGTGAAGACCCTCTCTGGCCTGATCTGCCTCTGAGCAGGGGACCTTTGAGAGAGATTTTAACTGTAAACCACAGCAAGATGGCACAGTCTTACTGAGGAAACTTTAACATTCCAAACAGGGATGCAGAATCCCACCGCCAAATCCACCGTGCACTGAGCTGGAAGCCATCTCTGTGAACGTGTCGGCAGATTTCTTTCAGTTATGTTTTTTTTTCCTAATGTGCTAATTTTACAGTGCTGAGATCATAGTGTTACTGCTTGGATATTTGTCAGCATAAAGTTTCCCCATGTTAGAAACAAGTTTTTTGTTTGTTTGCAGTACAGGGGACGGGATCTAAGGTCTTCCATAAGGTAGGCAAGTGTTCTATTACTAAGCTAAAGTTTAATATTACTTTCCATCATTGGAAGGGTTTCACTATGTCATGAAACTGCCCAGCAAACATGAAGTTAACTCTTGAAATTACTCAAGGAAATCACCTGTCCAATAGAAAGAAATTTCAATTTGAAACTCTGAGACTCTCTTCAGAAAATACACCAGCCAGGAGCTGGTGAGATAGCTCCACAGACTAAGCGCCTTTTTGGCAAGTGCAGTGACCACGCTCTGCACAGGGGAGGAGGGGACAAAAGAGGTCTCGGGGAGCTGGACCCCACCCTGGTGTCCCCGGAGGCAGTGCTCCTGGGCGTCGTCTTCCATGGTCTGGGTTCTCTGCCTTCTCAGACTCCTTACTTAGAAGAAATCTGCCTTAGCATGCTCTGTGCTTGGCATCACATTCAAGGGGCTGAGCCTGTGCTGCTGGGCTCTGTGACCTCTGTGATCTGCAGGAGTTGCCCTCGCCCTCAGATCCCGGAGCCGCTCGCTGGGTGATGCTCTTGGTGCACTGTTTCCCAGTTAGGATAGGTGTGCTGGGGATGGCACCTCTGCTCTGCTGGAGCAGAGCTATTCAGCTGCCCATCTCCCGTTTCTCCCAGACCTCCATGCCTACCTTATTCTTACCTTGACCCGTTGTGTATTCCAGCATTATTTCGACTTAAAATCTGTGAAAGTTAATTTTTAAAATATGCATGAATTTATTGGGCCAAACCTTACATCTTTAGTTCTGACATCTTTCTCAAAATCAGGCTATTGGTACACTTCTACATACACAGACTTAAATCGACTACATGAAAATCAAATACATTTATTAAGTATTGCTATATGAAACTTACCTCAAAAAACAGTATGGTGGCACATGCCTGTCCTCCCCACTCTGGAGGCTGACGAGGAGGATTGCCACAAGTTTGAGGCCAGCCTGAGTTACATAATGGTTTCCAGGTTAGCCTGAACTACATAGTGAGTAGTTTGTCTCAAACCAAACCGAAACCAAAACAAAATGAAAAGAGGAAAATTACCGCAGAAGATACGCTCTTCTGGTATTAGTTACCAGAACGAGAAGGGAGTCCACATGTCAGGGCAGATCCCATGCCTGTGTTGGCTGAATGTCTTTGTTAGGGTCCACACATTTTTCAAACGTGTTTTATCTATTTCTGGATTTAAGTTAGATGATGTCTTCAGTTTATTTTCCCTACAAGTAAGCATGTTGGAATGGATTTTTGTATCATGTTAAATTTGTTTGCTTTGACTTTAATGACTGTTATTTGTTTTGACCAGAGGATAAGGTAGCTCCACCTGAAAATTCTGTCCTTCTTATAATGACTGCCCAGAAAACCAGAATATCCCCAAAGTTCTGTCTAAAATAATCACCAGAACCAAGGGCCGAGGCTGCTGGAGTGCGCAGCCAGCTCACGAGTTGTGCGTGCTGTGAGCTACTACCAGGTCGCTGTGATCTCAAACTGTGCATATTAACATCTAAGCTTTTGTCTAAAATTGTAGACATACATTTTTAAAGGCCACACAGAGGAACAGTAGTCTCAAGACCCACATGATCACTTCCTCAAGTTACCTGGTTCCTTGCCAGGTCCCCCCTCACTCATCTCCAGAGAGCTCAGACCCAGCTTTCTTGTCCCCTTCTGTCAGATGATATGAAGAAATGCACCGGGGTAGTCACCTCATCACCTTCAGGTTCATGGATCTCTGAGTCCCTTCCATGAGCAGCTATTTCCATTTTCAACCTAGCAAGTCTGGATTAGGACCTAAAATTGGCTTTTCTAGAAAAGCACACCACCTCAGCATCTCTGTGCATGGGGAGGCTTGGCCAGCAGGTGGGAGCTGAGGCGGTCCTCGTGCGCACAGAGGACAGAATGAAGGAAAGTTCCATGTTCCATGGGACACACAGGCCCACTCTGCTCAGAGGTCCCTGGAGCGGGGCCCTCGGAGCAGTCCTGACCTGGGGCCCTGCTGCCACATCCCCACACGTGGGATTCACCTCCTGATTTTCCTTAGACCTTCACACCACACATCTGCTGAGCTCTTTCATGTAATATTTTTCTTCCAACATTTCAAGGAGCCAGTTGGTCTCCACATAACTTTTCTTACCCGGTAACTTTCTGGGGTTGGATGCTTTTCGGGTATTATGTCCCCACAATTGCAGATAAGTGTAGGAGACACTTCCTGGTCCTTGTCTCAGTCCAAGAAACCAATATTTGTAATCCCAAAGTTATGTTATTGGAATCCCATCAAGTTGATTCCAATCTACCACTTTCCATGCAACCCATGGTGAAAATGAGGATGCTAAATTATATTTTTAATCATCGGGGAGTCAAGGGGCTCTAAGTCCTGCCATGACATGGCTTTCTGGAACCAAGAGAGCAACCCTGGTCCTCACCCGGTTTTTATTCAGTGAGGGAGTGGCTTGAGGATTGACTGAGAATTGTGGGAAGTAGGTGACTACTGTGAGCTGAG
This sequence comes from Ctenomys sociabilis, assembly GCA_004027165.1. NCBI lineage: Eukaryota > Metazoa > Chordata > Mammalia > Rodentia > Ctenomyidae > Ctenomys > Ctenomys sociabilis. The sequence goes on along the minus strand of PVKA01009555.1, from coordinate 43,595 downwards.
CTAGGTGGGTGGCTTACCTTTACCTCTGCCATATGCAGAAAGGATACGCAGAGAGAGTAATCTGCATTATATAGTATTTAATGTTTTGGGAAGTCTAGGGCTTCAGCTTTGATGTAAGCCCCAGGCCTCTATCTCGAGGCTCAATCCCAGCTGGCGGGACGGAGCATTAGCTCTACCATCCTGTCTCTACGGCTCACGTTAAGGAGCAGCAGGCTTACCAGGGAAACACGCATGCCACCTTCAAAGACTATCACCAGCACCTCAGCTAGACCAATACACATTGCTTAAGGCCAACTGAAGGATAAACAGAAGTCCTAGCCAGCTCTGTACATAACAATACAAGGAAATTGGGTCAGGCTCAGTCAAAATGGAGACAGTCGCTTTTCTTTCAAGGAGAGCTGCTCAGGTGGTCCCCCACAGATAAGAGCTGTTTTCTGTGCAGAGTTCTGTGAGGAGAGTCTTGGACACCAGAAGATTGCTGGCCAAGAGGAGAAACTGGCCACTTCCTGTGGCTGAGGCTTGCTCTGCCTGGGAGGGCAGGAGTGTGGAGCCGATGGGAGCAGCAGGAGACCTGGCACTCGGCTGAGGAGTGAAACTAGAAGGAGAAGGGGGCAGACTAGGGATTGTCAGTTAGGACTGTTTGGGACCCTCTACTTGAGGCAGCCAGGGGACAGGGAGGGAATAGGCTGGGGGCAGAGGGAGCAGCTGTGATGGGGAAGGATCCTGCTTTCCTCTGGCTAAGACTCTCATGTCTTGGCAAGAGACAGAGCTGAATGCAAATGAGGGAATGAACCCTAGAGAGAAGCGAATCTAAGATGGATCCACCCTCAGAATTTCCTGGGAGTACAGGGAGCCGTGCCTCCAAGCCACGAAACCACCTTAATGTCCACCCCTTCTTCTATTTTCAGGCCCAGGAGACTCACAGTTTTTCTGATTGCTCAATCCTTTATCTCACTTTCAGCAACTTTGATAAAATGGGTAAGAAAAGGAAGATTTTCCTTCAAAGTCACTTTCTGATTCTGCTCGTGGTTGTCACAGAATCCCAAGGCAAAATTTCCTGCTGCAGAGGAATCTATGAGAGACCCAACTTGGGGCCTGAATGCAGATGTGCGTAGTAAGGAGTCAGAGTGGAACCGAAAATACTTGAGTTCAAATGTTGTCACCCTTGAGGTATTGAAAAGAGTAAATGATCTGAAAGAAAAATGACACAGGAAAATAAAAAAGAGGGTCTTAATCAATCTCAGGACTTAAGCAAATCTCTTTCAAGAGTGTTGAGAGAAAAAAAAGTATAAACCAGGCCGGGGGAAAGGAGCAATACATTTTATATTACATGAGAATTTATTGTCAATAACTTTATGATAAGGAACTTAGAAACACACGTGAGATGGCTAATTATGAAAATACAGATGACTGATATGGATCTAGAGGTGAAGAAGTTCCGCCCTTAACATCAAGACCTCGAGGGCTTTGAAGCAAGGAGCCACAGTGAACGCTATGAGGACCAGGAGCCCCCCTTAAAGGGGTCAGAATGTGTTCTTCCCTGGGAGCAGATAAGTAGAGCTGGGGAGATCTTCAGAGTGCTGAAATAGTACAGGTAGTGTGTAGTTAGGGACCAAAATTGTGCAGGTAGTATAGAATTAGGAACCAAAATAATGCAGGTAGTGTGGAGTTAGGGACTGAAATAGTGTAGGTAGTGCAGAGTTAGGGACCATGGGGATGCAGATGGAGCACCTGAGCATGTAGGTGCAAGGATGCGGGATGAGTCTCTTCAATGGGAGATGCCCAGTGATTGAGGTTCTTCTTCACTTCAGATGGGGTAAACCAGTTCCTGGGGTAGTCAGAGATGTTAAGCAGCTCAGAGAGGCAGGGTCATGTGTCCTGATGCTTTGGCACTGAATCTACCAACTGACAGATTCGGTGATTTCACGTGTCAGTGACATGTCACATGTTTCCTGCAGACACAATGGCCTGGGAGACCAAGATCTCATTTTGTTAACCATCACCTGAAACAGGCTGTTGGGAAATGGCCTAACTGCCTCTCAACGAGGACATCAGGAAGAAAGTCTGTGGCCACTGAGGGTTGCCCCTGGGTAGGAATAGAGAGGGAGCAGGCTGCCCAAGCTGTCTTGCATGCAACAATTCGAAGAACTCTGAACAAGTCCATTTACTGTTGCTAATCACCGAATACCCTCGCTTGAGTAACTATAAAGAGGTCTATTTTGATTCAGTTCTGGAGGTCCAAGGTCAAAGATTTCTATCTGGTGATGTCCTCCTTGCTGGTAGAGGCCTGGGGTGACATGGGCACCTCATGACAAAAGATTGGGAGTGAGCGTGAATTGGTCTGTCTCTCGTAATTCTTGTAATTAATGGGGTTTCACCCGGATGACCTCCACCTTTGAGCACTGGAAGGGGATTGCATTTCCACTCTCTTAAATACTTCATCTGGGGATTGAATTTCAGTGCATGATACCTCAGGGAAGGCTCATACCATAAGCAAGCCACAGGCACTCTAGAAAGTACGGGTTAAAAGGTGTTTCTCTAAAATGAGAGGTAGAGCCACGTGTTTTAATGAGCTTTGAGAATTTACAGAATTATTTTTTAAAGTAAATGCTACTTTTATAAGATCCTTCTGGGTGGGAAGAGAGAAGCCTTATGCTTTCATTTTCTTCCATCCAGACTATTAGCCTTTTATTAGTTAAAATGTTGTTTTAAGATGAGATCTCTCCCCTTCACCTCAGGCAGCCAGCCAGCCCCCACCAGCCCCCAGGGTACAACACGGGCTCTGAGGATCATCATTGCACATTAGGGGGGAGCTGCCCGTGCTACAGAGACTAAGTCTGCTAGAAGGCCACCCTTTGGGAACTGATTCCATTGCTTTCTCTTTCAATTTCCATTTCTGTTTAGAGAAATAATCCAAAGAAATAATCCTGAGTTTTCCTCTTGGGTCCAGTTTATAATACACACTGCTCCATCCTAAGACCTTGGTGACAATGGAAATATTGTGTAGGACAGTGGGTGTTCCCCATTGTTGGCTGGGCCCTCCATGGCCCAACCATTAGGCATGGCCATGCTTTCCTTGAAAGGAGCCCCCACCCCGCATGAATCCCAAGGCTGCAGTAACTAGAGACTCTCCTTAGCTCCTAGGGTCAGCTTGTGGCCCTCCCTCTGTGCAGAAGCTCTTCACTAGGAGCGTCTGCTAGTTCCATGCATGCGCCAGTCTGCTCCCTGGAGCTCTTCACAACAAAGCTGAGTTTCCACCCCCATTGCAGCCCTGGCTGCGTACTTTCAGAGGCTGCTATGATATGAATGGGTCTCACGGCACATCTGCTGGAAGCGTCATCTCCCCGTGTCCAAATGCTGAGAAGTGAGCTGTTTTATGAGGGCTCCACCCCACAGTTGGACTCGTGCTGCTGTCCTGTCTGAGTGGGCTTTTGAAGATGGGTTTGATACAAAGGCAAATTTAGTCGTCTCTTGTTCTCTCCTGCTCTGTTGCTTTGTGACATTAGATGATGCAGCAAGAAGGCCCTAGCCAGGTGACAGCACCGTTATATCAGACTTCCAACCTTTTCAAATTAAGAAACTTCCAACCTTTTCAAATTAAGAAATAGGTTTCCTTTCTTCATCAGTTTCCCAGTCTCTGGTATTTCATTGCAGCAGTACAAAACAGCCTTTGGTCAGAGGCCTGAGTCAAAAAAAAAGTTCAAAAGGCCTTGCACAAAAATCAGGAGTAAAAGTATCACTACAAGTAATCAATCATAAGATTTTTTTCCTTAAAATATTTTATTATTTATACAATATGAACCCTAACATTTTTCTGGCTTGCTGTTATGTGGATTTAAATGTTATGTGATGAGAATGTGTAGTTTTAGCAACTTTAACACCTGATCAGTTTACTGGAAGGTGACTTTAGTCACTGTTAGAAAATAAAAGCATTTGGGCTGGGGAGATGGCTCAGTAGAATAAGTGCTTCCCTGGCAAGCATAAGGGCCCTAAATTCAATCCTTGGTTCCGCAAAAAAACAAAAAACAAAAAACAAAAATAAAAAAACAAAGAAAATACAATCACTTAACTGCTCCAAATTATTTATTTAATAATTCCATAAAAGCCCAGGTTTCATTTTCAAAATGCTTTTCATCTTTGGTGAAGTAAAAGTGAAAAAAAAATTTTTTTTCCTTTTATATATTTGGTACAGGGTCTCACTATGTAGCTTGGACTCATAGTGATCCAACTGTTTTCACCCTCCCCAGTGCTGGGGTTACAGGCATGCTCCACTATGCCCGGACTCTGTCGCCAGCTAAGCATACCCTGGGGGTGTGGCTGGCGTGGCATGTGCACTGGGAATCGAACTCTGGTCCCTGCATTTGCCAAAGCAGGTGCTTAGTCTGCTGTGTTATTTCGCCAGCCCTAAAAGCAAAAGTTTATATAATTTTAAGGAATATAGTAGGATGCTTTGATATGCAGATACATAGTAAAATTATCGCCACAACCAAGTGAGTTAAGCCGTCCATCTCCTAACGTATTTACCTTTCGTGTGTAGAGTGAGAACACTTAAGTTCTGCTTTCTCTGTGAATCCCAAGAATTGCATTTTTGGAATAGTTTGCTGATTTTTGTTGATGTTGTTTTGTTTTGTATTTTTAGGGAAGGGTCTACAGGGTGTTCAGGGTCTCACTACTAGATCGGACTCGTAGTGGTCTGCCTGTTTACAGTCTCCCAAGAGCTGGGATTACAGGTGCACTCCACCATGCTCAGCCTCAACCGCCCATCTCTGCACTCCCTGGGGGCGGGGCCACAGCTGGATTGAACGCCCAGGGCCCCTGCGCCTGCTTCAGGTGTTTTAATCCACTGAGCTATTTGGCTGACCCTACTTTGCTGATTTTGTAAAACAGATCGCTTTGAAAAATAGATCCATCTGCAAACGGAGGAAAAATTGATACATCTAAAACCAAATGCTTCACATCTAAACACCAAAAGAGAAAAATCCATGGCTCCAGTAAGCCAAAAGAATCTAAAAGTAATTCTGATGAGGACACATCATTCTGGGTATGTGACACAATGCCACTCGCTGCCGAAACCGCTCTGCGTGCTGATCTGCAGAACCTCCTCCTGCATCACGGGAACTGTGCACCCTGTGACCACGGCTGGTCACAACCCACACCCAAGGCCGGGGAGGCCACCATTCCACACCCCGGGTGGGAGGATTTTCAGTGAGTGCCGATCGATCATCGTATTCCTTTCTGCAGCTGCTTATTTCCCTTAACGCTAGGTCCTCTAGGGTAGTTCACATCGTGCAAATAGTGGCACTGACTTCTGTTCTAGGGCTCCATAATATTCTGGGTGTAATATGCTGCTGCGTTTGTGTAAGTGGGTGGAAGTTTTAAAACTCTCTAAAGAAAACTGAAGACTGTTTTCTTCTTTCAAAGTTTATTCCAAAGTGTGCTTTTACATATAAATGGGTAGAAAAGGAAACCCTCAGGGATCGTTTGACATAGAAGGCATCAGGTCTGTAAGAGACAGAACAGGGCACACACATAGCCTCGAGCAAGCACAACAGGGTATCTAGAAGGTTCTAAAGAAGTAACAGCTGTAAGTAATCTGAATGTAAATTCCCATCCTGAAAACAGGTCACTCTGCGAATAGATGTACCTAGAAGGAAAGTCTAAAACTTCTGAAGCCAAAAGACACAAATATTAAAAGACAAATTCTGTGAAGTACATCAGAAGAATTAAAATTTAGTAATTATAACAGTAAAGCAAGGGGCCAGTCAAATAGCTTAGCAGATTGAAGCACCTTCAAGCAGGCCCAGGGTCTGGGGCTTGGATCCCTGGGGCCTGCCATGCCAGCCCCGCCCCTGGGGCATGCCAAGACCGCCACTGAGACTGGGCATGGTGTTGCACGCCTATAATCCCAGCACTTCCGAGGCTGAAAGCAGGAGGATCACTATGAGTCCGATCTAGTAGTGAGAGTCTGAACACCCTCTACACCCTTCCCCCAACCCCCAACCCCCAACCCCCACCCCCAAGAGTATGAATCAATACAGAGGAGCAGAGCTGGCCAGTAGCTCTGCGTAGGCAGAGAGCAGCGGCTGGGTTCGATCCCAGGGACCGTGCAGGGCCAGCCCTGGGCGGAGGGTTGCTGAGACAGTGATTGAGACTGGGCGTGGTGGCATGTGCCTGTAATTCCAGCGCTTGGGAGGCTGAAAACAGGAGATTCACTATGAGTCTGATCTGTGTAGTGAGACCCTGTAGACCTGTACCAAATAATAATAATAATAATAATAATAATAATAATAATAATAATAATAAATATAAAGAGGAACAAATACATAGGAAGGAAATTATTTTTTTTTCTTTAGATAATGGAAAAGATTAGGCTAACGACAGTGGATAACCACTTAAAGGGAATGTCGCACATTTGGCTATGTGGCAGCAGTTGTCCTGTCTCAAGACAGACCACACACAGAGGAGCAGTCGAGTGGTTCAGAATCATAGTGGAGAGAGTCTGTAATAGAGAGGTACAGTAATGAGGTGGGAGAACAAAGGATACGGGAGGCACAAGGCGAGGAACTGGCAGGAACCTGGCACCCTTGCCCGGAAGCCCCAGAGAGTATCTGTCAGGTTGGAAGAGCTTTGCGGAATCCTGCTCCTCACAAAGTCGTGAAAATAAATGTCCTACAAAAGCAGCCAGCTGAAAAATATCGACACTGGTTCCATCCACAGATAGTGCACAGGCAAAACGGAACCCAAGCAGAATAATGGGACTAAGAGCACAAGAGGTCTCAGTGTGGATCCAGACTTATTTACTGGGAAGTGTATGCTTAAAACTTCGGCAAATGTTACTAAGAAAGATGATATAAGGGAGTAAGGGACATCATCTTGGTTACCTTTCTCTCATTGCTGAGATAAAATATGCTATGCCCAAAATTAAGGAAAGAGAGATTTATTTAGTTCACAGTCCGTGGAGGTTTCAGTCCATAATCAGCTGGGTCCGAGGCAGGTGGCCCACGGCACAGGGCAGCTGTTCATGGTGGTGGGAAACAGCAGAGCAGCAAGAGCAAAAGGGAAGGAGCGCGCAGATGAGCCCTTTCTGCTCCCTTATATTGCAGGCAAGCTCCCCACTCGAGGGTGGGTGTAGCACTCACACCCATAACCCCAACATTGGGCCGCGAGTCAGTCAGAAACCTAGAAGCCCGCCCCGTGACCGCACGAGGCTCTGGGGAGACATAACCTTAACAGACGTCACTCATTAGAGAGAAACTCAGAAAGGATGGCGAGAACTTAGCAGCGAGTAAGCGAACCCGAGGAATCACAGCAGTGATAAAATGTAAACTACAGGACAAAAAAAGTGAGGAAGTTTGTGCCTAAATTTGGAACAGCAGGCAAAGAGTGGAATATTTTTAAGCCAATTAAGGAAGAGATGACAACGGATTTGAGAGACATGCCCAGAGGTAAAGATAACCATAGGAATCTGGAGGGTAATAACAAAGCAAAGACACAAAGCAAAGATTAAGCAGTAGAACTCAATTTTTTTTTTTTCTTCCTGGGAATAAACACTGGTTTGTAACTATTTCCTCAGGAGAATAATAAGCACTGACTTGGAATAGTTAATAGTGATATTCGGGTAAAATCTTGGACATTGCGGTTGGCGAGATTGCTCAGCAGACTAAAACACCTGCTTTAGAGAAGTTTAGGCAAGCATAGGAACTGCGGTTGGATCCCCGCAGCACATACCGAGCCAGCCCAACCCCCAGGGTGGGCTGAGCTGGCCAGAGTCAGGATGTAGTGGCGCATTCCTATGGGGGAGGCTGAAAGCAGGAGGATCACCACGAAATCTGAGCTGCGTGCTGAGACCCTGCAACAACCAAATACATTAAAAAACAAAATAATAAAATCTTGTAGCTTAAAGAGGAAAAAATCTTTTGAACATCCGGAATAAAGAGCAAACGATGTTCAAGAGGATGAAAATAACAAGTCCATCCATACTGGAGGGAAGAAAAGCAACGTAGCACAAAGGTCCACAAGTAGACATGGATCTGACACCAGCCCGGCTGACTTACAGGAGTAAAGAGACCAGCTTTCCGCTGGCCCGGGAAGACCATGGGTGGTCCAGCCCCCACGACCCCTCCACTGGAGCAATCAGCCTTCAGTCCAAAAAAAAAAAAAAAAAAAATCTCTTGAGAGATTTTGACAAAAGGATGGATGGTAACTGCCAAAGCATGAGTTACTGTCACCAACGAGGACAAAGTGGGTGTACAGGGGGGAAGCTCTGCTTTCATTTAGAGGGGTTTTTGTTCTGTGTTTTAGTCTGCAGGAAACAAAAAGTGTTCTTTTTTTTTTTTCCTTTTTGTCTGTTGGAACATGTTGGAACATGATGATCACACGCAGCATGCAAGTCAGTACATATACATGACATATCTTAATTCTTCTTAAAAAATTCCTTTCCTCTCTCCTCCCTCCAGCAACTGGCAGCAAGTGACAATATAAAACAGCCGACGTTAACTACGCAAGTTGCAAAGTGTTCTTTAGCATCTATGTGGCGAGTGGGTGGTAGACAGGAGAGGCAGAGAGAGGTGTGGATGTGTGACCATGGGCCGCATCCCCCCGCTTCTATAGTAATGGGGACACAGTGAAGATTTATCTTCATAGTTATTGCTTATTAACCAAAGGTTACACGATAAAGTGTTATTCAATTTCCTGTTTTTCTCAAATTAGTTGGGAATAGTTATTCGAAGAGAGTCTTAACTTTTGGGAGTAAAATTTTTAAGGGAAGAAGTAAGGGTAAAGTTGATTTTTTTTTTTTTTTTTTTAATCATGGATACAGAGACTGCACTGGAAGAAGGGTGCATCAGTGTAGTGGGAAAGGAGACCTTGAAGTATTTGCATTTGTGTTGTAGTAGCCCAAATGCCATCTCATCAGAAGTAGCAAACTTGAATCTACACAATTTATCATCAGCCTTTAGAGTTATAGGTGTTGCCAAAATTAATGACGGCTCAGTTTGGGATTTTTTTTTTTTTTTTACTTTATGGTAGTATGAGAACAATATGCCTTCTTCAGTAGAAATGACTTCAAATGTTGCATGCTGATCTTCTTCCAAGAGGATGGCATGTGGCACAGTGCTCCTTCTCCGTGTTGGGTGCTGGCAGGCGGGGCCGCTCTGCAGGGTGCAGTGCTGTGAAGCTGGGAGGAGTGGCGAGGTCCTATACCAAAGGCTGCTTTCACTTATGATGTTTTCTGCTCACTGAGTTTGCCCAATAGTAAGTCAAGGAGGATCTGTACTGTTTACAAACACTTTTTTTTTTTTTTTTTTTTTGCTCTTCCCCATTTATTGACCAAAAAAAAACAACAAAAAAAACCCCCACCAGGTTACAGGGAAGGAAACGGTGGCTCAGAAGGAGGATATAAGCTGTCTCCTAGGAGTTCTACAGTAGCAGAGCTGGTATTTGAACCCCAAGATCCTGAGTACTCACCCTCACCACCTTCAGCACCTTGCCTTCTTGGTCTATAACCAACCCATCGCAGAGGCACTGATCATGTACGAACCCACTGACTCTGCCAGGAGCCCAGCCCTCCTTCCATTCAGTCCCCCTGGGGTTGAAGATGGCCCCAGGAATGTGCACTGCCTGTCCACAGGGGTGTTACACCACGGTTCCGGGGGCAGCACAGCAACTGGGGGTTGAACCCAGGTCCCCCACTTGCCAGGCAGGTGCTTAGACTGCTGAGCTATCTCCCCAACCCTAACATTTCATATTTTAAAATTAGTTTTAGGCTATGAAAATTCTGACTTATGATCCAAAGGTGTCATTCCTCCTCTGTACACTTATAAACCACAAAGGTAAGAAAAAATCTCATTAACCAGAGGACATATTGTGCTATGTTCATTTTATCACAATGGGGTTTGAACCCAGGGCCTTTACATTGGCTACATCCCCTCCCTTTATAAAACATTTTTTTGAGACTAAGTCTCGCTGCATTGCTCAAGCTAAGCTCAAACTTGCAATCCTCATGCCTGGCTCATGTTCATTTTTAAGACATAAGTTTCCTCCCCAGAGTTTCCTGGAAGAATAATTCTTGTGGTTTCTTCAGGGTATAGAGGATCAGAGAATCTTGATTATCATTCACTGATTCTTTAAAAAAAATGAAGATTAGACACTGGTTCAGAAGTAGATATTTTGGTGAATATAGGCAAACAGCTTTCACTGATGGTGTTAAAAAAAAGAGAAAGCTTTCTAATATTCACATTTAGAAAAATTCACATGAGCAGAAATTTGGGAATGAGGACGGTCCTAGGAAAGGCGTGCTTTCATTTCTGAGAGTTCCTGAGGTTAATGCCTGCTTCTTATTTTCATAGTGTTCTTACAGGCTACCATAGAAATGAATCTAAAGTTGCAATGATTTCCTGCATGTTTTATACAAGGTGGAAACTCATTTCCACATAACAATGAATGCAGTCTGCTTTTTTGCACTATATTTTACACGCCTAGTTAATCTGAGCAGGGTGTATGTATTTTGGTCCTGGTGATGGCTGATACTGTTCTTTCTCTGCACAGGGGATCTGAGCTTGGATGTTAACTCTGCCCACGAACTCCTCACCCTGCTGAGAGCCTCCCAAGTGGATGGACTGACCCGTCCATCAGGAGAGCAAGTTGGCCGGGACTCAGGTAACTCAGTCTGTGTCTGGAGCCCCCCCACTGGTTCACCTCCCATGGCCACTGTTCCTGGGAGGCAGAAGTGGGGGAAAGCAGAATGGGGCCTGGGAGTGTGCAGGGAATTTGTTCATGGCCCAGGACCTGGAACCTGAGCAATGAGTTGAGAAGCGGAACGCGGTGAACCTGCCACAGCTCCGATGCCCTCTGCGCGACCTACTGGCTACACCTGCCTGGCCTGTTTTCAAGGTGTGAAGATGTTTCCGCTTCCAAGGCCAGCGATGAAGCCCTTATCTTTACATCCGTCACAATTTCTGTTTTGCCACCCACTCCTTTTTGCCTTCTAATATGATGAGAGCACCCATTCAGTGGTGTCTTTAGGTTCAGTAATTCTAGTTTCTTGTCAGTTATTGCGTCAGTGTTTCCTTTCTCCGCTGAGGAAGACCAGGAAATTCAACCACAGGTGTGCAACAAAACAACAGCGTGGTGATGGTTAAACTCTTCTGTTTCTACACAACACAAATGTCAGAGAATAAAATTTACTGAGGTCCTTATGAGCTTTAAACCTAGACTTTCCTCTTCTTTTTTCAACATAGTTATATGTTGACATTTTATTAATTTTTTTTCTCAACACATACTAATTGTACATAGCAAGGGGGTTCATTGTGAGATTTCCACACATACAAAGAGCATACACTGAGTGAATCAATGCACCCCTTTTCAGCCCCCAATGCCTACCTCCTTCCCAGTCTCTAACAATCACCTGTCTGCTCTGAGGTGGACTACTGTACCCTCCATGTATGAGAGAAAACACACAGTGCTTCTCTTTCCATGTCTGTTTATTTCACTTTACACAATGACTTCTAGTTCTATCCATTTTGCTGCATATGACAGGATTTCATTCTTGATGACCCAATAATACTCCATTGTCTTTATACATTTATCAGTTGATGGGCATGTAGGCTAATTACACAACTTGGCTACCTTGAAGTCCCACAGGACACCTGGCATGGCCCCTCCCTCAACCTCCCTCTCCGCCTCCTGTCTGCCAGGCCCTCAGCTGTTGTCCCTCTGTCATCCACCCTGCCTTGGACTCAGCAGACGATGGACCAAAACTTCTACAGCCTGAGAGCCAAACCAATTCCTTCCTCTTCCTTTAATTTGCGAGTGTCAGGTGTGGCACCTGAGCCACCAGAAAGTGACGAAGACAAACGGTACCCGATCTTTACAACGTGCATGTTCTTAGCATTCCAAAACATTGAAGTCTGAAGAGAGGAAAGAAAGCTCTAGCCAAGCTCACTCTATGTGTAGTAGAAAATCATATTTTAAGTCATATTTTGGAAAAGATGTACTAATAAATGAGAAAATTGTTGAAGGGTTTAATGTGGCTGTTATAACAGATTGAGGGAGAAGCAACAGCATTAAACATGAGTACAAGTAGCCTCTTTAAAAAGATACTAAGTAAATAGATAGATAGATAGATAGATAGATAGATAGACAGACAGACAGACAGACAGACAGACAGACAGACAGACAGACAGCAAGTTTATTTTGTCTGGGTTGGTTTTTATTGTGGTGCTGAGGATCAAACCCAGGACCCCATGTGTGCTGGCCGGCCAAACCATCTAACACTAAACAACACCCTCCACCTGCAAATAGCCTTCAGGCTACAATGTTCTATTCCACAGGCCTTCAAGAGTCATTGTTAACCTTGATAAACTCAGGTGCAGCAAAATAATACAGAAAAGCCCCATAATTTAGTGGACATTTATTTCATCCTAGAAATTTTAAGGCATTTGTGCAAATCTCAATATTATACATAAAATGTATTTTTGCTTTATGAGCAGTCCTATATTGCTATCATTGTGTCATGCAGTACTTTGATCTAATAAAAATATACCCTTTGGGTCAGGTACGGTGGTGCCTGCCTGTAATCCCAGGATTTAGGAGGATTGCAAGTTTGAGGCCATCCTGAACAACATAGCAAGACCCTGTGAAGACCAAACAGACAAAATAAATCCCTTGAGTTTAGAATCTGTCCATGCATTAAGGAGTTCTACCAACAAAGAATACTGTCAGTGTTTCCCTAAGTCCTCAGATCAGGCTTCACCTCCCAGCATCACAGAGAGCTGCACATTCCCCAGTGCAGTAATTGTCCCTGAGGAGTGTCACAGGTCTGTGGTCCAACCACCTCCTCAAAGCCCCACCGCTGAGTGCCCGAGGTTCTGGGAGACGTCTATGTAGAAAACATCATACCAATGACAAGGAGAGTCAAGATTCTTAAATCGAGGGCTGGCAAGATAGCTGAGCAGACTAAGTGCCTGCTTAGGCAAGTGCGGGGACCGGGGTTCGATCCTGGCACCACATGCCGTGCTGGCTCTGCTTCTGGGTGTACTGAGCCAGCCACCAAGACCAGACGTGGTAGCACATGCCTATAATCCCAGTGCTAGGGAGGCTGAACACAGGAGGATCACTAGGAGTCTGAGCTCTGCAATGAGACCCTGTACCAAATACATTAAAAAAAAAAAATTCTTGGATCAAGCAGCAGTATAAACCCTGCTTTACACAGAGAAAAGTACTAGAGACAAGCATTATGTTGCTGACTTATTTAAAGAAGAACTTTCATTCAACTCAGGGAAATACTGAGACCCCCGTCATGTTCAGAGGCTGAAAATCAAAGGCTCACTTTGCAGGGCCTGGCATTATCACCTCGTGGAGGGCTTTGGGGTGAAGCAGATTGGCCCCATCTCTTTAGACCTCTGTTTGATGACTCACATTTGAGGACAGGCTAAACAAAATTGCAAAACAGACACTAGAAGTCCAGGTACTCGATCCTGTCCACGATGGTAGGCAAAACCAGCTTCACCACTGTCTGAGGAGAAGGCAGGCAGGCAAGCACCTCCATGTCAAAGACTGATGTGAAAACTATACCAAGAAAACAAAACTCAAAATCAGATACTCGAGTGACCTGGGATCCTTGTTTCTCTTTTTTCTCCTTAATGAAAAAAATTCCAAACAAGAGATGAACAGAAATGCTATTTGGGGCTGAAGGAAGGTAGAGAGTGACTCTTCTGGAAGAAAAATCAAATTACTAGTTGTTGGTCATTTCCAACAACTCAGGCCATCAAGGGTAACCAAAAGAAGCACAAGCCCTGCTCATAATCAGGCAAAACAATAAATAAAGAGAAAACAAATTAGGGATCAATTCTCCTTGAGCAAGAGTAAGTGGAATGCAAACACAACTCTACTCCCCCAAACCTGAGAACATTCTAAGGAGTTATACAACAAATTAATTTACACTTATGAAGAATGAGGAAGACTTGACATGTGCACATGTTTGTGCAGCTAAGTCCAAACATTTTTTATACATGTGCACCTGTGGAAACCTGTTGAAGACTCAATTCAAGCGAAGATACTGTATGAAGGACTTCTGCAAACGTCGGTCACCATTTTCAGGCAGCGTTGTGTAGTTTTTCTGTTTGCCTCGGTGGGGCAGTAGCGCTCGAGAGCTGGGAGTGCGCTTTTGCTTAATACGAAATGATGCGTATGCAGCAAATACAAGCATCACCATTAGGTGGAAATGTGTAAGTATGACAATTTAATCCCTTAATTTAATCCAGTCACCTCTCCTTCCCACACTGTGGTTTATTCTCATTGCTGGAATCCTGTTTACCTCTGATTTGTTTAAAAACCTCAAGGCTGCATTTGACGATTAAAAGAAAACAGACACAAGAGAAGTACCTTTTATTTTCTTTGTAATGTAAGAAAACTGCGTGCTAACACACTTTTCATCTTTGTTTTGCAAGGAACAATACAAGAAAAGCTTCGAAGGCTGTCTGATTGCAGGGGAGCAGTTAGGCCTTTTTAAAATTCTGAGCATGGATTTTCACAATCTTGAAGAAAAAGCCCTTTTGATTGAGTGAGTGGGGTCTAATGATTACAAATTTAGGCAAGATTTCTGGGTAAGCTTAATTTCTGTGATTGAAATGCAAGATGTTACTTACATTAAAAACCAATTTGAAACTAGTACCATTCATAAAGGTTAATTTCTATGCCAAATATTTTGATTAAAAACTTTCTTGCCTAATTTCAACTCTTACCATAAACACACATAATATTTAAGAAGAAGCATCTCTTTGTGTGTGTGTGTGTATGTGTGTGATTTCTCCATGACATTAGTGAAAAAATCTCATCTGTGGCAGAATTAATTGAAAATCTGATGGAATTAGGGAGGGCAAGCAGCACGTGACAAGCCCCACCGCAGACGCTCAAGAGCAGCGCGTGGCTGGGGATGGCGGCCCGTGTCTAGGCCTGCACTAAGCGAAGGCGCCCTTTGTGGTGAGGAGTGTGTCCGGTGCTGGACCCTCCAGTGTCTGTAAAGTGCGTGTGATCCTTGCTCCTAGGGATCTACTGCAGACTCCAGGGCTGAGGCAAGAACATCACAAATTCCAGCCCAGCCCCGGCCACTTACCAACTTACAATGTCCTTGTCTCATAATAAAAATGGCTTGGGATTTAGGTAGGTCAAAGGCCTCGAGTTCCATTCTCAGTAGCACAAAAACAAACACACAGTAGCAACAACAGACGACAGGCCTAGGAGAGCTCCCTCCTCTGCCTTGACTCTCCTGGGGCAATCCAGCTCACGTCAGGACTGCTGCAATTGCCTCCTTGCTTCTTCATGACCCCGGAAAAACAGAGCCCTGAAATACAATCACTTAGTCACGAAAAGTACACGGAAAGCTAGATGTTAAAAAAAAAACCCTGCAAATTTCAGTATTAGAATAAGCAAAACTATGTTTTCACCATTCATTTATTTGATGTCTCTATTGGACAGAGTTTATACTAATTTTTATAGTAATTTTAGAAGCAGAGAGCAAAGGGCTGGCCAAAAAGCTCAGTGGATTAAAGTACCTGCAAGCAGGCTCAGGGGCTGGGGTTTCGATCCCAAGGTCTGCTCTGCTGGATCCACCCCTGGGGTCCGCTGAGATGGCAGTTGAGACTGGGCATGGTGGTGCGTGCCTGTAATCTCAGCTCTTGGGAGGCTGTAAACAGGTGGATCACTACGAGTCCGGTCTAGTAGTGAGACCCTGGACACTCTGTAGACCCTTCCCTAAAATCCAAAATATCCCCCCAGAAAACAACAAATAAAAGCAGAAGGCAGTTGTGATCACTTACCTTCATGGATCTTATGCACCATAAAGAAGAAAAATCTTTAATAAAATAAACAATATGAGAAGGATGCCCACTATGAATAAGAAGGACTTGTTACAAGTTGTTAAGGGATGGCTCAGTAGAATGAGTGCTTGCCTGGTAGGCACAAGGGCCTGAGTTCAATCCCTGCTTCCACCAAAAAAAAAAAAAAAAAAAAAAAAAGACAGATTGTCTCTCAGTGTGCAATGATTCATTGGTTCTTGGATCACTAAGGATATAAAAACTTGCAGATGCTCAATTTCCTTGTACAGAAAAGCGTAGTATTTCCAAATAACCTGAGTACATCCTATCATACCTTAAATAATCTCTAAATTACCTATAATGGTGAAATAATATACATTTGTATATCATTTCATGAAGGCTGTGAAAATAGTTGTTATATTGTCTTGGCTCAGGAATAATGACAGAAAAATCTGTTCAGTATAGATAGCATCATCATTAAGCGTAATTATATTTTTGACCCACTATTGGTGTAATTCGCTGATACAGAACCAACAGATACCTTATGCACTTTCACTCTGTGGATGAAATCCAGTGTAATTGGGCATGGCAGTGCATGAGCCTGTAATCACAGCACTCAGAAAGCTGAGACAGGAGGATCTTTGTGAGTTTGAGAACAAAGTGGGCTACAAAGTGAGCTCAAGCCCAGCCTGAACTGCGCAGAAAGACCTTGTGAAAAAGACCAGAAAAAAAAAAAAAGAAATCTAATGTGGTAAGGAAATTCAAGAAACTTTCTCCAGGAAAATTGTGATTTAGGAAAGAATATAAGGTTATATTTTCCAAGTGCATCCATTTTCCTACACATGTTTCAAATTTATCCTTCTTTACAGCTGAGTAGTATTTCGTTATGTGTAGATACTGCATTTTCTTTATCCATTTGTCTGTTGATAGGTGCACAGGCTGCTTCCAGGACTTAGCTGTCATGAACTGCACTGCTGTAAGCGCTGGTATGCGTGTACTGTGCCTTGGTGTCTCTAGATCTTTGGGGAAGACACCTAGAAGGAGAATAGCAAGGTCCCATGGAATTTCTAAATGTAGTTTTCTGAGAATTCTGCATACTGATTTCCATAGTGGTTGTACTAGCTTACATTCCCACCAACAAGCTAGGAGTGTTCCAAAGACATTGAACACACAAGCCGAAATGCTGCATGACATCTCTCATTTGAGTGAAGCAAAGTATAAACAAAGAACATAATAAAAGATGGAAAGAGTGGACGGAGCTCTTGCCAATGGGAAGGGGTTCAGGAGACTGAGGGAGAGCGGAAAAGGTGCGGGCAAGGGGGTGTAAGAAGAGCTAAGCCATGCTATGCACAGAAATGGAACAGCCTCAACAAATGTGAACATAATGTGTCCTAAACGTGGGCTAGGAACAGTATCAACAAGAAGAATGAAAATAGTGGAAGGGTATTTAGAGGTGGAGGGAGGTGGGTGGGAAGGGGCAGGGGCTTTGAAAAAGAATCAAGCTGTATTATGTACCTATACCCACTCCCCCAAGAGGTACAGCAAGCACATACAGTAATAATAAAATATAATACTTTTTATTTTTTGTAGTTTTAGGGAAGGGTCTACAGGGTGTTCAGGGTCTCACTACTAGATCAGACTTGTAGTGATCCACCTGTTTATAGCCTCCTAAGAGCTAGGATTATGGGTGCATGCTACCATGCCCAGTCTCAATTGCCATCTCAGGGTTCCCCAGGGCTGGGGTTGGCATTGAACCCCTGGCCCCTGCACCTGCTTGCAGATGCTTTAATCCACTGAGCTATTTGGCCGGCCCTTATAATACTTTTTAAAAGTGAGAGGAATGTCACGTCTCTTGTATTTTTATGACCCACACAATGTAGCAATACAATATTGTTGTAGTTTGGACGGGTTTCCACAAAGGCCTACGCAATAAAGGCCTAGTTCTCAGAGTGGTACTGCATATCATTAAGAGGCGGAGCCTGGAGGGAGGCCTTTGGGTCATTGGGGTGATGTGTTACAGGGGTGTCATGGTCTTCATCTGGGTCACCCTTGAAAAGCTTCCTGTTGTCCGAGGCAGGGCTTTTGGGGGGCACTGAAGCCTGGGGCAGCTGGGTTCCTTAGTGAACTGATCTGATGAGTCAGAGGCTGAGCACGCTGAGGCAGGGTGAGGAACCACCCTAGGAGGGTGGATTTCCTTTCTGGCTCCTCCCCTCTCTCTCTAATTCCTGGCTGCCACAGGTCAGCCATCTCTGCCCTGGAGCCAACAGCCTGGGGACTGGAGCCACTTCAGGAAACCTCTCCTCCTTGAGGTTGTGGCTTTCAGGTGCTGTGTGCCAGGGACAAGAACAGTGACTAAGACGAGGGGACTGTCGGCCCCTGCTCCCTTCTTGGTTTTTCCTTTTGCTGCTGGGTCCTGAGGGGAGTGACGCTGCTCTCGTACACATTTTCTGCAAGATGTGCAGCGTCATCAGAGACGCAGAGCAATGGGGCTGCTCGACCTTGGACTGGAGCCCCTAGAACCATGGGCCACGGTAACATTTCCCCTTTCGTAAGTGGATTGCCTCAGGTGTTTTGTTATAGTTGTAGAAAGCTGACACAGTTGTTCATCTGAAAAATGGCTGTTGGTGTTTGTTTTGTTGAGACAAGGTCTCCATGTGTAATTCAGGTTGAATCACTCTAGAACTCAGGCTGACCACAAACTCACTGTGATGCTTTTGTCTCAGCATTCCCAGAGCTGAGGTTAGAGAGGTGCACCACCATGCCCAGCTTGAACTTTTATATAATGAAAAATTCCCGGAAAACTGATCCTTAGACTGCACTACTAATAAAATACTATTTTTTTTTCTTTCTTCTTCTTCTTCTTTTTTTTTTTTTTTTTTTTTTTTTGTGGGACTAGGGATCAAACTCAGGCCCTTGCACTTGCCAGGGAAGTGCTTATTCCACTGAGCCATCTCCCTGGCCCTAAAACACTATTTCTAATAAGTAATCCTTAAGTTCTGGGCATGATATAAAAATTATATACAGGTTAGGGGCTTATGCAGGCTATTTTCTGCAGTACTTTATTAATTACTTGAAAAAATGACTCCTCAGCAGATTTTTCCACCAACAACATCTCTAACATCTTAGAAATTGTTGAATGTTTTTTCTTTCTTTTACTTTTGTTTTTCTCTCTATGTCTATTTTTATTCTCTCTCTGTCTCTATCTCTCTGTCTCTCTGTCTCTATCTCTCTGTCTCTATCTCTGTCTCTCTCTATGTCTGTGTCTATTCTGTCCCTCTCTCTCTGTCTCTATCTCTCTGTCTCTGTCTCTATCTCTATCTCTCTCTTTGTCTCTATCTCTGTCTCTGTCGCTATCTCTCTATGTCTGTCTCTATTCTCTGTCTCTCTCTCTGTCTCTATCTCTCTGTCTCTGTGTCTCTCCCTCCCTCATGTGTTTCAGTTACTCTTCCTGCACTCCAGGACCACTTCCTAGGGACAGAAGCTGCCTCAAGGACAGAGCTCTCTCAGGGCCTAACTAGACGTCTTTGGAATGCTGTGACCAGTCTGTCCTCTGTCTGCATATCATCGAGGTGTGTCTGCTCCTGCCTGAAAGAATTCGCTCTTTCCTTCAGCCTTAGACAGGGGTCTGTGCCCAGATTGCATCTCACCCAGGGCCCAGCCCATTCCTGTGCTGCAAGGAATCTGGGGAAGCACTGGCAGAGGCTGCCCTTAGTACCTAGCTGTCAAGACTTTTACAGCCATCCTGGGAATTCCTGCCCATCCTGACTTGCTCTTGCAAATGGTTCCCCAGACCAGTAGAGCATTGCTTTATTTATTGCGAGACAACATGGTGGTCTGTGAAGAGCTAAATCAGATGGGTCCAGGCTGAACTTCTGGTCCTCTCCTTAGCCTTGTGACCCCAGGCAGGTCATTCACTCTCTAAGCTCTGTCTCCAGTACTGGGACTAAAAACCTTCACCTTGTAAGGTTGTGGTGATAGTAAAATATGACTGGGAATGGTGAGCTCTGTGTGGCCTAGAGCAGTGGAGGATCCCTTGGCTGTGCTCTGGCATCGACCCCTCTATGGCCCTGGCGTCTTGGACCTGATGCCTGGAGACGACACAGGACACGTGCTCAAGTGGACACAGGCTGATGGAGTGGAGGAGGGCCTTTGTGTCTGTGGGACCCAGAGACTCAGCACCCAAGGCATACAAGGACTCAGGGACATGGGGACTTGGTTACTATAAAGGGATCCTGCCTGGACCCTTCCACTGAGGACACCGGCATACACAGGCTATCTTCCTGGCTTCTCTATGAGGATTTTCTGTTTTGGAAGAATCAGGGATCGAACTCAGGCCCCTTTTGCTTGCCAGGAAAGTGCTGATTCTACTGAGCTATCTCCCCTGCCCTTCCTGGCTTCTCTGCTAATGTTAGTCTCAGATTTAGGACATTCTTAATATTATTGTTAAACTTTGTCAGTTTTCTTTCTTGTCCACTAGATGGCAACCTACAACCACCTAAAATACCACCATTCCTGCCAGCGGTACAGAGGGCAGGGACCTTGATGAAACCTTTTTCTCAGACATGAATTGCAAATCAGGGCTCTATCATCATAGCAATGACAGTGACTCCAAAACCTAAAAGTTGTGACGTCCTGAGTATACACCAGGCTCTTTCCATTGATTAATCTTTTTTTTTTTTTTTTTTTTTTTAAATGTATTTGGTTGTTGCAGGGTCTCACTGTGCAACTTGATCCCATGGTGATCCTGCTGCTTTCAGCCTCCCCAGCGCTGGGATTACAGGCGTGTGCCACTACGCCCACACTCTGGTCACCTCAGTGCAGCTGGGGGGCAGGGCTGGCGTGGCATGTGGTACAGGGGATCGAACCACGGTCCCTGTGCTTGCCTAAGCTTGCCTAAGCAGGTGCTGTAGTCCGCTGAGTTATCTTACTGGCCCTTGATCAATTAATCTTTACAGCCCCCACAAACCCTGTTCCTATTCCACATAGAAGAGAATCAAATCTGGGGTTCTATGATATACCCCAGGCTACACAGCATGCATCTAGACAGGAAGTGATTGAGCAAGAGACACACGATTAGCCTACGGCCCAGAGATGTTACCTTTCCTTTCCCAGGGATGTGTGCTTCCCCTTTGACTCCAGTGTGCCTTGCTTTCTTCGGGGCCTGGCACATAATTGATGAAATGAGGAATTCTTCCCTCATGAAAACACATTTGTGCCTATAATTTACACAACACTTCAGAGACATCTTTCACTCTAAGTTAAGAATCTTGCTGTAGGAGGTTCTTGGGGGACCCTACGTCATCTCAAACTAAATAATGACATCTCAACTAGTGGAATTATCTGTAGAGTGAATAAATTCTTTTTGAGACAGTTCCAGCTGGCCTGGGGATTCTTTCATTGGTCTATATGGCTTTGAACATGCAATTTCCCTGCCTGCATCTTGCTGAGTGCTGGGGTCACAGGTTGCGTCATCCCACCTGTCTTCTTCTTAGAGCCATCCAGAATCCCAGCATCTGGCCCGGCCAAGAAGGAGCTCTTGAGCAGCAGGGATCCAGCCAGGGCCCTCTCAGCAGTCAGGTCCCACAGGTGACCAGGCCCCGGGTAGTAGATCTCAAGTATTCTCATTTCCTGTGTGTAATATGTGTGTGTGTGTGTGTGTGTGTGTGTGTGTGTGTGTGCGCACGCGCGCGTGTGTGTGTGGCCTGCTTCCATCCCTCCTCACAACCTGCTCTTTAGCTCCTTTTGGAACAGCTTTATCCAAAATGAGTGTGGACATTCCTGAAGCTTCTCAGATATGTCACCAGGGTCTTTAGTACTTAGGCTTTAGGGCATCCAAAGCGTGTACATGCTTAGCTGCCTTCAGGGTTCTAAATTCAAAGCCATTCCAATTCTAATTCCTCAGCAAAATGTCAGGAACATCTTTTTCTTTTTTGTTAATGGTCATAATAAAAGATTTAGGCACTACTAGGTGAATGCATACTGAGGGCTTTGGTGCATCTAAAACTATGAGGATGTCTTTGGAGGAGTGTGGAGCAGAGGCTGGATGAACTGATACAAGGGGGTAAGCAGGGAAGTACTCAAATGTTCCACAGTTTTGCACACTGCTCTAAGAAAAACATGAAAATTGCAAGAATAAATCTCAGTTTAAGTGTACCGTTCACATAGAATTAGAAAAGAAATCACAACAAGTGACCGAGAAATAACACTGACATCACAAAATCCAGAAAATGACATTCGAATTAACTGCCTGTAATGGTTTCTTCCTGATTTAATTATGTACTTCTGCCTGCATGTTCTTAGTTACTTGTCCAAATGGCCACCACTTTATCATACATTGCCTAGAGACGGTACAAATATTTTGTAGTTTTCATGTTTATCATGGAGGGCAGAAATCTGTTTTTTCTTAATAGAGTTCAGGGGGAAAAAAAACAAAAGCAACTCAGTGTCACAGATAATTACATGTAGCTGCACGTTAATTTTTGGGATCGCTGTCAAGTTTAGCCAAACCTTTATCCAAATTTTTCCATATGTGAGCTTTCAGAGTGCTATGGACTTGCGGTTGTGTGTGTGTGTGTGTGTGTGTAAGTGTGAGTGAATTTAAATCCTTTTTAAAGTAATAGCACACATTCCCCGACCTATCACTAAAATACATTTGTAGAGTTGGATGTTACTTTCATTTTATGTTCAGTCAGTTAGAACTCTACATAATCCATCAGTCTGTGGATAAGATTTATTTTTCTTCATTAACTAGGTAACCAAACAGCCTAAGAACTTAATCTTGATTCTTGAAATCTGTGTTTCCTCTTCATGGATCTCTGCTTTTGGTAGGAGACTTCGTTATAATCCTTATTGTCTGATAATTACATTCACTGCATTACGAAGTGTATTCCAGTAAAGAGAGCTCGCATTTGGACTCACCGCCAAGGAGACGAAGTCGGCCTCTGATAATTTTATACATCTCAGGGTAGGAACAATAACAGAGCTTCTGGTACCGTTCATTGTAAACCTTGTTTTTCTTCCACCTCCTATAACTGTGCAAACACCACGGGTCATGTTCCTATTGTTGAGATAACATCTGGCTGTATCTCGGTGCTTCATGACGTGGTGTTACAGTTTGGATGTAAGATGCCCCCCAGAACCCAGCTGGTGGGCATTTGGGAAGTAATCTGACCAGGAGGATGCCTGAACTGGTCCGTGGCTTAAGCCACCGCTGAGTTCATAGCTGGTCGGGGGCTGGCTGCACGCAGTGGATCATGGGAAGGCAGCAAGGCAGGTGCAATGCATCATGGGGCAGAACCTTGAGGACTGTGTTTCCAGCTCGTTCTCCAGTTCTCTCCCTCTGCCTGCTTCCTTTGCTGTGAGCTTGTACCATGATCTCTCTCCCTCTCCACAGGCCTGAAAGCAAGGGAGACAGCTGACCATGGGCCAAAATGTCTGAACCCGTGAGCCAAATGAAATCTTTCCTCCTTCAAGCTGGCATTCTTAGGCGTCTTGTCACGGCGCTGAAGAACTGACTAACACATACAGAGAATCACAGCTGTATTCCTGGAAGTTCTTTGTACTGCAAAATAATGAGCAGTAACTTAGTGATAACTGTCACACAGTTTTGTGTCATTCATCCAACCACCAGCAGTGAGTCGACCTCACTGAAAAATAATGATTAATCACATTAATATAATCGAGGAAACAGCAACAAACTGTATCCCTGACTCTGCTATCTTGCATTCCCACAACATGGGCTGCATCAACCCAGGGAAAGGATCAGTGTCCGAAGAATCACACAATTGCACCCGAAATAACTTCCTCGGGGACATTAGAAAAGAACAAAAACACGCTTCTGAATAAGTGATGCTGGTTCAATCTTCCATGCAGACATATTAAGCCCACCTCACAACACTGTCCAAAAATCAGTTCCAGATTTGGGTGGATTTCATTATGTAGATGAATAAACTTTTGGAAGAGAATAAAGGAAAATGTGTTCATGGCTTTAGGAACTACAAAGATTACATAGCTAGGGTGAACAACTTTGGCCATGAAGGAAAACAGTGACCACTTTGAAACAAAGAACCTTTGTGCACGAAGAGTATAAAAAGCTAAGCCGTGTGGTAGAAAGGGCATTCTATAACTCTCTCTGCCAATCTGTACAATGGGTTTGATGATAAAAATAGACATCTCAACCATTGTTAATCGGCTATTCTAGTTCTGAAAATCCACAACATATGTATTGCTGTATGTTTCCTTGATTCCATCTTTGTTTTTGATATTTTGTTCTTCCTTTTTTTACTTTTCAAAATAAAATTTAACAAAAAAACCTTCAGAAAAAAAGAAGAAACAAAGGGCATTCTGCAATACACATATCCAATAGGTATGTGTTGTATCAAGAAAAAATAAAGTGTATGAATAAGCATTTTTATTTTTTCAATTTTTAATTTTGATTTTTTTTATTTTAGGAAGGGTGTACAAGGCCTCACTGTATAGATTGGACTCACAGTGATCCCCCTATTAACAGCCTCCCAAGTGCTGGGATTACAGGTGTGCGTCACCATGCTTGGTCTCAATTACCATCTCAGCGTGCCCTGGGGACGGGGCCGGCATGGTAGCCCTGGGGGTCGAACTCCCAGTCCCTGTGTCTGCCTTAGCAGGTGCTTTAATCCACTGAGCTCTTTGGCCTGTCCAAATAAGCATTTTGAATAATAGGATATGCACATTAAAAATGAAGTGGAAATGGTAACCTCACTTGTTTTCGGTGAAAGGCCCCTGGACCGCACAAAGTGACACACGCACCAGCACACACGCACCAGACTGGCTGAAGGGAACATCTGCAGTATCTAGCCAGTGTTGCTGAGGACAGAGAGGACCTGGAGATCCACTTGCTGTTGACAGGTGGATGAGTTGACACAGAACTCTGTGACCCAGAACTCTGTGTGTTAGGATCTGCTAACCACAGATATATCCAGACCCCTGGACCCCGCAGTCTTTCCTGTGGATAGTCCCAACTAGTACCTGTGTCCTCTAGCACTGAAATATTCCTATGAATGGTGTGGGTGTGGCATTATCGGGCTACCATGAACAACAGAATGAAGTGTATTCTGTGTGAATATAGTCACACAGTGGATACTGCACAGCCATGAGAGCATGTAACTGAAAACATGTGGGTTACTTCCATAAACACAGAGAAGAGAACCCAGTCACAAAGGAGTGCCTCCTGATTCTCAGGTATCATCTATTCTTTCCCTACTGTTTCCCAGGTATGATCTAATTTAACACATAGAGTTGCTAGAATGATCCCCATTCACAGATGAGGAGACTGAGGTCTGGAGAGATCAGGTCCCTTGCCTGCAGTCATAGCTAATGTGTACGCTTAAATGCACATTTCTCAGAGTTGGAGTTATGCTGAGAGACAGAAACCATGCCCAGCCCTTGCTCCTGAGGTTCTCGTCTTCTTGGAAGGGCCCTGAGCACCTTGCTTTCAGGGCAGATGCTAGTTTTGATGTATGTGACTGTCAGGTTAACGCCACTCACTGGACCCCTGAGCATCTCCTCCCACCCTCTGAGCTCTTCCCTCATACTGGAGCCAAAGCAGTTTTAAAAATGCACATCTGACCAGTGACCTTCTCAAAGATCTGGAATCCCCGTTCTCCCCAGTGCTCGTGAGATAGAGAACAAATGCCTGAATAAGCCCCGCAGCACAGAGCTCTGCTCCTGTCTGCATCTTACCTTCCCCTTCTGCCATGGCTCACCCACTTCCTGGGCCCCAGCCCTGCCGGATGGCCACTCTGGTCTCAGGCCACAGGGCCTCAGCTCGTGCTCTTCCCTGATGCCTGGAATATTCTTCCTGCCCCGATCCCATCAATTGATGTCTGTTCATCCTTTAGATCTCAAGTGTGGCGTCCTTGGAGAAGCCCTTTCCTGACTCCCCAGCCCATGGGAAGGTCATTTCACAGCTTAAGGGGACGACTGGTGATTGTGTCTCATTTGCTTGACTTTGAATGTCCCTAGACTCAGCTCAAAGTAGATGCTCAGAAAGTATTTGTTGCTGGGATAAGTAATGCCTCGCAAGTGTTCGCTAAACATTTGGAATGAGGCAGAACATTTCTAGAGAGTTGCCAAACTAATCCTGGTCAGATCAGTAGGAACTGGAATTTCTGCCTAACTCAATACTTAGCATGACTATCAGGATTAACATCCCGGATCTTGGAATTTGGAGGCCTAGAGTTTGGAGAGGAAGACACAGGTAACAAAACATTTTTTAAACTTTGGTTATGGGGCAGGCAAGATAGCTCAGCAGACTGAAGCACCTGCTTAGGCAAGATTAGGCAAGCGCAGGGACCATGGTTCGATCCCTGGTACCACCTGCCATGCCAGCCCTGCCCCCAGGGTGCACTGAACTGGTCAGAGTCTGGGTGTAGTATCTCAGGCCTGTAATCCCAGCACTGTGGCAGCTGAAAGCAGGAGGATCACCATGAGTCTGAGCTGCATAGTGAGACCCTGCAGCAACCAAATACATTATGAACAAACTTCGGTTATTAAAGACAAGAAACAACATATACACACACACTGTCACATCATTTCATCAGATGAAGATGAGTAGGAAGGACATAGGTCTAGTAAAGTGGAGAACAAAAATCTGGCTTATGCCCAGTAGGGCCTGCTAGAATCCTTACACTGATATTTTTGCATTGGAAAACTTCCGGTGCTGGTTTATGAATTTGATGCTGCCTCCCATCTGCCCCCAGCTGCCTGACCTTGGGTTAGTGACCTCCTTCTCTGCGCCTCACTGCCTGTTCCTCAGCTTGCTGTTGGGCCGAGATGATTTGATCTATGTAAAGCACTTAGCACAGTGTCTGACTTCATAAACCACAGCGGTTAATACTGATCTCGCCCTGTCGTCATTGATTCAGGACAGGGGCGCCATCTAGTGTCCTGTGTCCCTGGCACAGACAAGCTGAGCCCCGGGAGCAGTCATGAAGCATCCACAGGTCAACAGTGGGAAACCTTGTACAGTGGCCAAGCCTGAGGCAGAGCAGCGAGAACATCATCAATATTCATGGAAACATTCAAAGCTCAGGCCTTTTCGTCTCCCTGAGAATAAAGTTTTTTTTCTAGGGAGCTCCTGTCCAAACTGTCAGGCCTGGAAGAGGGAGAGAAAATGAGCTCTCTCTCCGTGGGCCTCCCCCAGCTGTGGAGCTGCTTTCCTGAGCCGGGGTGGGGTTGCCAGGGCCCAACTGCAGCTGCCAGGCAGGCAGGCTTGGACAGTCACTCACTAGGCACTGAGACTCCTGGCTCCTGCTTTCCTTCCAAGTCTGAAGAATGAAAAAGAGAAAATAAACAGAACGTTAGAAGCTTTTTGTAATAGTCCCTGACAGGACAAATGTCAGTGCTGCACTCTCCCTGGAAAGGTTTTTGCATAGATGGATGGAGCCATTGTCCTATGGAAATAGTGTTTTGTCCTCAGAAAGTAGTCACAGGGAAGTCTCAGAGCCAGGCACATAGACATGGGTGTACACACCTTTCCCTCCCATCCCCCAAGGGAGAGATGGATAAGAGTTATGGCTTTCTGCCTCTGCCTGGAAGACACCATGGAACCTTGGTGAGGGACATAGAAGGCTGGATCTCGGGGTAGGTAGGCTTGTGCAGGGAGAATCCCCATCCTGTCACTTGCTGGTCATGTGTGACCTTGAACAAGTCATTGTCTCCTTGCTCTGTCTACTTGTGGACTGCAGGTGGGAATGGGACATCTCTCAGAGCTATGACCAGAGCAGAGCACACTGCTCTCCTCACCAACCTCAGATACCCATGAGAGCTGGGCAGGATGTGAATGGAAGATGTGGGACAAAGGCGGGGCAACAGGGAGTGGTGGGGACTGCAGTCACCCCAGGAGCACTGTCCCAGGCAGTTAGGGCAGTTGCTGTTTGTCATTGACTGATCCAGGGTATTGTGCTATTTGATCCACTGAAGACAACTTCAGAATCTTAGAATATGTGCCTTTGTTCATAAGCGTGAGGGGGACTTCAGGCCCAGCTCAGCCGAGGACAGTGTGTGCAGTGGAAAGAAATAAGAACCTCAGGTTCTACCTCATCATTCCCCCAAAGCATTCAAAAGAACCAGGGGATCAGGCCCATTTTTAAATTCTAGAAATTAAGCAGCACTTTAAAGTCAGCACGCTGTGGCCCAGACAAAAGCCTGTGTTAATCATGGGGTCTTGGGCAAGTCCCTTAGTATCTCCAAGTCTCTATTTCTTCATTAGTAGCTGGGGTAAAAATACCCTTAGCTCCCAACATTAGGAATTCATATACATTACTCCACATAATGTGTGTGGCTCCCATCATCCCTTGCTGTTTCAGGATCCCGCAGCTAGGAAGTGACAGGGCCATGGTGGCCGAGGCTTTAGAATGGGATCTTGTATGCAAATAGTTGAGGAGATGGGCTGTGGCTGCGCTATTGCCGTTAGTATTGCTACAGCCATAATGGGAACTGCTCAAAGC
This sequence comes from Ctenomys sociabilis, assembly GCA_004027165.1. Taxonomy (NCBI): domain Eukaryota; kingdom Metazoa; phylum Chordata; class Mammalia; order Rodentia; family Ctenomyidae; genus Ctenomys; species Ctenomys sociabilis. Next base: position 15,298 of record PVKA01009555.1, on the reverse strand, counting down.
CGGTCTGCACACTGAATTTGATGGCCAAACAAAGTGAGACAGAGACCTGCTGGGCACAGACCAAGGACAGCACTTGGTGGTACCCATTGCAGGTGATGTTTGACTGTCTTAACAGTTCTTTTCCATCAAGGCACTGGGCAGCCCTGCCAATGGGCTTCCTGGAGCAATAATCAGATCTAGGCACCTGGTCTAGTCAATAGATTCTCATCTCGGGGTTACCAAGCCGATCATGACCAGTCATTTACAGTTTGAGTTGTTCTGAAATCAATACAGATTTCACTCTTCCATGAGAAGGCTGTAAAACACGGTGATAGGCAGGCCCAAAAAAGTGGTTGGCATGGGAGTGAAGGGCTTGTGGAGCCTGGACCAAGGCCAGATGATGAGAGCAGAGATGAATCCGAGGCATGGGAGGCTGACCTCTGTCCAGTGGGCTGTGGCTGGAGGCACAGAAGCCCTGGCTGGGACCAGCTCAGAATGGCACCTTGCTGAGAAGTCATTTAGATTGACAGATGTGGTAGAGAAGGGGTGGGTCTTGGAGTCAGGTAGAGCAATACACTTGTGTTTGGGCTGTGCAATTTTCTAGTTTGGGAAATTGGCCTTTATTTCTTGGGACTTGGCTTTCCTATCTGCAATGTGGGCTGATAAGTGAGCCCATGGCTTGGATGAAGAGGAAGTACGGCTATGTTCGCAAAGCCCTTGTCTTGCCGCAATGCAAGGTTGGGCAGCACAGTTGTTAAGAGCAAAGGGCCATGAAGTCAGCTGCAGCTGAGGCTGGTGCCTGAGTCCTGCCTCTCCCAGGTCAGTGACCTCACACTCCCGCACCACTCTGAGCCCTGACTGGGATGGCTATGACAACCAAGTTAGTGTGAAAAATGATCCGTGTCCATGGTGCATGGCACATCCTATGGTGCAGTGAGAAGAAGGCATCACTTTGCCCATCTGATTCCCATCCATCCTAAGCTCATCCTGGATGAATCTCTCTGTGAGGACAGAGAGTCCTTCAGAGAACAGAGGATGACACCACATTGGTAACTGAGAGCTTAATTTTTAACAGTCACCAAAAATATTTCAACAGAATGGCCATTAAAACAATAGGTATCATGACTGTGCACAGATGCGTGGATGGTACACCTAGCTCAGGGTGATGCCGAATCCCAGGCCCTTCCAAGGCGGAGCGACCACCAGCAGAAAGCAGAGGAAAGTGTTTTTGCAGCACTTCTCTTTCTGTGCCATGTGGCTTTCCAATCTGTCCCAGGAGAATAGAAAGAATGAGAGGTCCACCCTATTTGTCTGGGTGTTTGATCCTTTGACTCGTTCAGGTCAGTAGAACAGGAGGAGGAGGGAATTCAAGCAGGGGAGCTGCAAATGTGCTTCTGTGGTTGGCCCATCCTTTTACCCTTCTGCCATTTGCCACAAGAAGCGCATGCTACAGGTGTCAACCTCAAATGAGGAGGCCCACAGAGCGTGTCTGAACGCAGTTGGCAGTGTGGACCAAAGTTCTTCTGCAGGTCCTTGAGTGAACCTCATATGTGTGCTCTTCTAGCCTCTGAGATGTGGGGTCTGTTTAGAATGTGGTAAACACAAATACTCACCTCTAGACTAGAAGAGGCACCTGTAGACTACAGAGAAGTGTGGTTACAAAGTTGGGCTGCATGGCAAGAGCTGCGGTCTTCAACAGAGGAGAATAGATAGCTGGTTTACCAGAAGCCCTTTCCTTACTCTGTTTCCTGTTGGCTCTTCGTATGCTTCAGCTCAACTAGGATTGAAGAGCAAGGAGCCTCTGTATAGTAAAGACCAGCTCCTGGGACACACCTCATGGTGGGGGAGGGAGAGAAGACATTGAAAAGAAAATGGCAAAGATCTTCACACAGAGTGAGAATAGGAGGGGTGAAAGGCTCTCAAATTAGCAAAGGGTTTTACCAACAGCTTTGCCCAGGGAGCCCATTCCAGCTCTTTAGGCATCTTCTTCCCAACACTTCCCTTGATCTATCTAATTTTCCCTTGTTCTAGCTGATGATCTGGAATATTCTTTGGGTTCTGAAACTCAGTGGAATTATGTAATTAGCTGGCATGGAATCCTTGAACAGTTATTCTTTTAGAATTTTTAACCTTGCAACCCACCAGCCACATAGCAATTGTTTCCTAAATGAAAATCAAGTTGGTTTGGTTGAGAAGGAGATTCAAAAAATATTTCTTTAACTTCCCAAATCTTTGGCAAAACTGTGTGTTCCAGGGTGGCGTTCATGAGTCCCACCTCCAGCCTGTCTGGTTTGGTTTTCTGGCTGCCAAAGGACCTGGGTCTCCTTTCTGTCAGACTGGAGCAGTTCAGCAGAGAAGTCCTGAACTAGAGTTTTGAAGCCAGATCGAGGTAGCTGTGAAGTTCAACTTTTCCTCCCAGCAGTGGGATAACCTTGGGCAAATGACCTCACCTGGTTCCTGAACCCATGTTGGTAATCTCAGCACGAGGTCCTAGAGCCACTTTGAGAATTTAATGGGCTATGCATGAATGCCCTCAGCACAGTAATTTGTTAATGCTCAATTAACTATTACTGTTGCTACACACTTCCTAGATGAGACCCCGGGAAGGAGTGACTCTAGAATGGGGCTGGCGGCACTGAATGCTCTGTTTGGTGTCACAGTAGTCACCTGCCCACCTCTGGTGCTGTCAGGGTTCCTTGAACTCTTGGAAAAGTGAGACTCCTCTGTATCCCAGAGGAGGAGGAGCTGAGGCATCCTTCAGCCTTCCAGGGCTCTGGGCTGCAATGGGAAGGAGATTTCTCCTAGATCAGCCTCTCAGCTGTCCCCTTTCTCAGGTCACTCATTTATTAAGCAGGTATTCTCCATTCTGGAGAAATAGGATTTTGCAAATGTGTGTACTAGTCTGTATTTATGAACTCTTCATTCTGAATACAGTATCCATTTATGGGTATCAATTCAATGATGAATTTGGACAAGCCTCACTCTTGCAGATAAATGATAGGTAAAATGGGAGATTGCTGCAGTAGAAAAATAGATAATATCGTGGAAGCTATTTATTCATCTCATACCCATTCTCATCTGCCAGCAACCTAGCCACCCACTCATCTCTCTACCTACCATCCTCGCCATTTCTCACCTACTCTCAGTTCACTATTGTATCCATCTTCTCCTTTCAATTTATTCACCCACCCTATCCATATATCCACCCATCCATCAACTATGGAACTTCCACTCCATCCATCCATGTACTCATCTTCCCTCTCACTACGTGCTACTCACTGCTCTAGACACTCATGTATTCCTTACGTACTCGCCACATGCATCCATCCATTCAACCATCCAACCAACCATCCATCCATCTATCCACCCACTAGCCACCCTCTCTCTGGCCCCAATTGCACCCATTCACCATCTGCTCACCATTCCTGCTCTTCCATCCGTCCATTCAGCAAAAGCCTACTAATAGCCCATTTTGTGCCAAGGCTCACACTAGGGATCAAGGGTAACCACAGCTAAGAAATGGTTCTTTCCCCCAAACACTCAATATCAAGGATGAAGTGATATATTTTGAAATTTAAAAGACAGAACAAAGCTAAGTTTTAAAAATGCATAGAAAATGGAGGGAGGGAACCTTACAGTGGCTAAATACATATGATTTTTAAAAATTTATCTGAAAGAGAATTAAAAATTTATTTATTTTTATAGGTGCTTTAAGCAATTTATTCAACTGAAATGAACTTCCATTTGTTTAACTGAAGTGACTTCCATTTATTTTGATACATCTTTTCCCCGAGGTGATTTATGGAATCTTCAAGCCAATATTAATATTTCATAAATATTTGGACATTTGGGGATACACCTGCACATTACCTCAGCGATATCTTTCTGCAAGAAAACACTGAAGAGTAAAGACTAGACACTCTCACTAGATACAGTGAACATCTGCTTCAAATATTTCTGAGGTAAGAAGGCGCCACATACCTGTTCAACTAAGAAAACCACCCTTACAACATAGGATGATTTTTTATTTTTAAGTAGAACCCAGAACACTTAAGCTGGCAATTAGGTGCTGAATAGTAGAGCAACACCCCCAGTTTATGCCATGAATTCATAGGGAACAGGTTCTAACAACTCAGGTTCCTCCCTATTGGTCCTCAAAAATGTGCTTCCCTGGAGGGGCAGGCTGGCGCTTCAGTTGAGTCCAAGAACCTTTCTTTTTGGCTTCCTTCTTTTTCTGATCCTTTTCCTTGACACGTTTCAGGAAGCTATCTTGACTGTTTGAGTGTTTAATATGCTCAATGCACACATTAATCTCTTGGCAAGTATCTTGCCCTTAACTTGCTTGTTTACAGCAATGCCAACAGCATGCTGGGTAACGCTGTAGCCTCTTCCTGTTTTGCCACGGTAACATTTCTGAGGCATTCCTTTCTGCACAGTACCCATTCCCTTGATGTGTACAATATCACCCTTTTTGTATATTTGCATGTATGTGGCCAAAGGAATAATCCTATGTTTTCTAAAAGGCCTAGAGAACATATAACAGGTCCCCCTCCTCTTGCCCTTTGTGTTGATCATTTTGGCAAATTACTGGAAGATGGCAGTTCTGGCCAAAAGGAAAGCAGAATAAAAATTTTAAAAAACATTAAAAATGATACAGAATTTCAAAACAAGATGATAGGAAATCAATGATGGTTTTTATATTACACATTTTTATCTTCAAAGTAGTTCTTCAGATTATGAGATATAGTCATGCAAAATTGATAATAGATTAAACATTAACTGTTCTTTCAATAAAACAATAGAAATTAGTAGCATAATTATCTTATCATACATACATTTTTTCTTTCTTTCTTCTTTCTTTTCTCTTTTCCCTCATTCTAGCTTTTTTCCTTTTGAGTAGTTTTTTTTTTCCTTTTACAGTATCTATTATAACTTTCAGATTTTATTTACTCTTTCAGTTTCTTACCCTAAGGAGACAATATGATGTTTACACATGTGGGTCTGATTTATTTCACTTATGAGAATGGTCTCTAGTCACCTCCTTTTACCCATAAAGCCTCAAGTTTATCTTTCTTTATAGCTGAGTAGTACTCCACTGAAATAAATAGGGTTTTAAACCAAGACCAATTTGACTCTGACTTGGACCCCGCTGCCTGCTAGAGGTTGTCTTTGCACCACTCACTGCACGCCACTCAGCCTCAGTCCCTTATCTTCTGGGAAGCAGTAATAAATGCAGGTACTGCAGAGAATCATGGTGAACACCAAGCCAGTTAATGCTAAGCAAAATAACAATGTCTCGAGAGGCACATATAGCAGAAAGGACACCCTCTAAGCATGAGGGTGGACCAAAGGACAACTGAAAAGAAAATTGGAACCTAAGTCCTACAACTGCAAAAAAAAAAAAAAAAAAAAAAAAAAAAAAAAAAAAAAAAAAAAAAAAAAAAAAAAAAAAAAAAAAAAAAAAAAAAAAAAAAAAAATCCCTAAATTCTGCCCCAAACTAGGTGAGCTTAGAAGGGAACCTTCAGTGCAGGAAGAATCTCAGTGACACCTGAGCTGCTGTCTTATGAGACTTCAAGATTGAACCATGCCACTCCTGGGCCTCTGACTCATGGGAGCTGGGACAATAATGGTGTATCAAGGCAGCTTGCTCTGCAGCAGTAGGTAAGGCAGTCATTAATGACTTGCCCAGGGCTGCCTAACTCCTCAGAACAGAGCCGGCTTTGGGAGACAACAGCTGGCCAACACACTTAACTGAAAGATAATTAGTCAGAGGTTTCTGATTAGCATTCAATGGACTAGAAAATCCAGTTAATCAGGATCTCTAATTTCTGGACCTTATGATTAGTCTTGGATTTTCTGGATGTGAAATTAAGTTTTTCATGGAAATAGGGGTAAATGCCATGACTCCCCTGATGCTTCTGGAGAAATACAGGTAAGGGAAAAGAAGGATCTGCTTCATGTCAGGGCAGAGGTCCTATTCAGAGCATCTCTGTGGCTTCATTTTGGAAACATGGCCAGAGCTGCGCCCTGAAAAGCAGTGACCTGCCTTCATGCTGCAGCTCCATTCCTCCCCCCTGGGCCTATGAGCAGCTGAAGGAAGTAGACCTGTGGATGCGCGATATAAATTTTAACTTTTAAGACAATGACCCCAAGAGGCTGGTGGCCTACTGTCTTAGTCTGTTTCCTGTTGTTGTAACAGACTACCTAGAACTGGGTAAATTATTGCAAATGAAGTTTATTCTGCTTGAAAGTTCTGGAAGTCTATGAGCATGGTGCTGGAATCTTCTCTGTTCTGGTGAGGTCTTCAGGCTGCAGCAAGTCAGGATGGAAAGGAGAAAAGGCAGGCAGGCACTGCAAAGGGAGAAAAGCAAGGTGGGATTCCTGCAGTGGTTAAGCCACTCCAGGGAGAAGAGTATGAGTGCATCATGCAGGGCCCAAACTCCTCCCAACACTGCCCAACTGAGGAATTAAGGCTCAGCATGAGTTTTGGTGGAACCAAACCAGTTCAAACTACTGGAAACAAATTGGTTTAAACAGGATCTACAGGACCACCACCTGAGCAGCAAAAGGTGATTAAAAAGTGAAAGGAAAACTTCAAATAGACAAGAGGCAAGTACAGGAATATAAGGCATGAGAAAGGGAAGGAAGAGGGCTGTGAGTGTGACAGTAGGAGGCACAAACATGGTCACAGTAATTATATACACTGAGCCCCCCAACACGTGAAACTGAAGGGGGTGGGAGGAGCAAGGAGGGGTATGGGAAGAAAAAATTAAAGTGTGTTGTGTGTGTGCAAATCTGCCCAAATTTGAAGCCTATTAATGTGTTCAACCTATGTGGCTGGCACTTCAATCCAAGCCAACCCCAGAGCTTGTGCTTTTGTTTTTCTTTTTTCATTGTAGAAGATCCTGAACCCTAGAGCTTTGGAGATGCACATTTACTTCTATTGAGAGAGGATGACATGCAGGACAAGTGTGTCCACCCCAGGTAGCCTGGGTGGACAGAGACACGAGGCTCTTTGCTGGGAAAAGCAATACACAGCTATGATGCAGGTATGTACTCACCTTGTCACAGGAGGCAGACTTGCTCTGAGGCTGGGGAAACTGAGCCACTGTGAATCCTAGAGATGTTCAGCATCTGTTGGCTTCATATTTACAATTCATTCATTCATTCATTCACTCATTCATTCATTTGTTCATTCAAGGTTTAGGGAGAACAAATACTTTTCTGACTTTGGGTGATGAGTTAGACACAGCCCTTGCTCTCATGGCTTGAATTCTAAGGTAAGGATAAGAGAAACAAGAAAGATGTAGAATCTAAGATCTCTACAGAAGATAGGTCTCATGGAGGAGGCATGGGGTGACGTACAGAGAACAGGGGTAGGAGTCCTATAGAGAAAACACCCAGGGAACACCTATCTGAGAAAATGGCAGTGGAGCTGAGGCGCAAGTGGTGGGAAGCAGGCAGAGATCACAGGCTTGGAGGAAGAGCCTTCCAGGGACATGGGAGAGCAGGTACAAAGTCCCCAAGGTGAGAACTGGCATGGCCTTGGAAAGAAAAGGTACTTGAAAGGAAAGCCTGAGGCATGTGCTGTGAAGCCAGAGAGCTCAGCAGGGGGAGTAGGGCAAGAAAAAAGTGAGACTTTGTTCTAATAATCTCAGAGTCATAAAAAGGGGCAGTAGGATCCAGTACCTTTCAGTGATCTTTGATTGCTCTGCAGCAAATGGCAGGACAGGTCCTGGAGATGTGATTGGGAGAGGAGGGAGGGGACTACTGAAGCAGGGAATCTCTGCTCCCCGTTAGGCCTCAATGTCTTCTAGTCTAGAAAGCCTTTTCTGACTCCCAGTCTTGCTGAATGTCACTTCTCCCACGGCTTCTGGCCCTTTTTTTTTTAGAAGCCCCTCTGGGATCTGCCACTCCTAGATTGCCTTCCCTTGTGAGCCCATGGAGGGAAGAATTGCACCCTGCGGCTCCACCTAGGAAGCCCCTAGGAGGCTCTTCACAAGTATAGATTAGATGAGCTGAGGTTCTGTTGATGTGAGTGGCAATTTGAGATGTATGCTGCTGACCTAAATGATTTTTAAATGATTCAGGAGGTGGAGCTGGGAATGTAGCTCAGGGGTAGAGTGCTTGCCTAGAAAGTTCAATGTTCCTGCGTTCAATCCCTGGCACTACCAGAAACAAAAGAAAACAAACAAAAGCAAAGCATCATGGTCAGTGTTTCAAAGGAAGTGTTCTTCAGAGCAACTCTCATTGGCTTTATGCTTCAGATGTGCTGGGAACAGGATTAAAATGCACTCTCATGTTTAATCATTTCAGTAACCATATAAAATTACAGATGTCAGTGGTGCAGTAGCTTGCCCAAGAAGGCATTCTAAATATTGATGGAGAATGCAGTTTGATGGGTATCTGTTTAGACACAAACTCCAAACACTTCTGACACCCCGAAGACAGGCATGATCACCCGCATAGCAAATGCTTTCTGAGCACCAGTTTGGGGCCTGGAGGAGGATATGGTGCAGCATTCCTGTCTTTTAGAAGATAAGAGTCTGGCAAGAGACCTGAAAGCTGGAGAGAAGAGTCCATGAGCTGCTTATAATGCAAGGATCTTCACGGCTCAGTCCAGAGAGTTGCAGAGATAAAAAGAACACGAATGAACAATCCCAGGAATAATTCCAAAGCAGCTCACATCCACTTCCTGTAATTTTCCCTTACTAGGAAGCGAATTCAGTCTTCAGAAATATTTCTTAAAATGCTCCTTTCTCCTCTGTTACAGATTCCCGTGCCCATCATGGCTGCTCCCAAGTCCCCAGATCCCAGCCTCTCCCTCCTCAAGCTCCCCTTTTCTACTCTAACTCAGGCACCTCTGTCCCTTTCCCCTGCCCTAGTTCCTTAGGGCTCCACATCACTCAAGCTTCAATCAGAGAAAGAAACCCAAGCCAGCTCCTCTGACAATGGGAAGAAAGCCACAGGCTTTCTCTAAGAAGGTTGCTCGAGTGCATTCATGCGTGGAATGACATACATACAAAGCTTGTACTGGGGTGCCAATAATTTTAAGGGGTCCAGGAGACCCTTGAATGAGACCCATGGTTTCTGGGTGAGAACCCTGTCTCAATAATCTGAAAAAACTGTCAGCACCTTAGCACTTACCACAACACAATAGCTTTTGCTCTATCCATGTGCAGGAGAGGTTTTTCAGAAATTTGTGTAAAAATAGAGGCACCCCCCAGCCAACCAAACCCCATGCTAGCTGCAGTAGAAGCTTGTCTTTCTGCATAGTTTCCAGCCTGCAATGGCTTTATCTTCCAGGGAGCAGGGAACTCTGTAATTAGGAGAGCAGATGACAAAGCCTCAGCGGCTCCCTAGCTGTTGGCATTTGAGTTAAGCGAGCCCGAGCCAACTCTCTTCTTTGTTAGTTAGGTTCAGGTTCTTGACACCCAGGATGGCTTTAATTTACCCACACAGCAAGCTTCTGGGGACCAGCAGTTCCCAGTCACTGTGCTGAGTCACTGCTGGGTGGCTTCAGTTATCAGAGATGTTGGAAAATACTTTGAACTACAATATTCCCCCCTTATCCATGGGGGACATGTTCCAAGGCCAGAGGACACCTGAAGCTGGGGGTGATACTGTACTCTCCATGTGCTATGCTTTTCCTGTACTTACCTATCCATGATGTAGAATTTCATTTGCAAGTCAGTCATGGCAGATTAACGACAGTCACTAATAATGGAATAGAAGGAGGAAAACAATATTCTGTAGGAACTGCTATATGCCTGTGGTTGCTGTCTCTGTTGTACTGAACTTCTCTGGGGGATGATATGAGATGATCCAAGGCCCATGCTATGACATGGAGTGAGGTGGATGGCACAGGCACTGCGACACAGCTTTAGACAACTGGCTGCTGGTCATTGATCACTGTCTGCAATACCAGACCTCAATCGGATGCTAAAGATTCCTACTTGCCATTTGGTTAATAGACAGGTAGCAGTTACTTAGTTACTTAGTTACTTTTCTCATTGCTGGAACCAAACCAGACTGAAACAACCTCCCCCACAACCAAAACACAACCATACACGAGAAGTTTTTGGACTCAAGTCAAGGAGGCATGGCAGAGGGACATCACCGAAGTGAAAGGGTTCATGGCAGAAGACAAAGGCATCAAAGCAGCAAAGTCATGAAGAAGCAGCAAGCAATAAGTGGCTCCAGCAGACCTCTTTCTGTCCCTTATGTAGTTTGCCCTGAGGATAGTGGGCCCAGGGAGGGCCTTCCCATTACCCACACCCAGAGCTATACCAAACCAATCAATCACTGTGTTGCAGGCAGCCAAGTTAGCTAGAAATATTTAGGCAGGGCTAGGCCCTCAAAGGAGATAACACAGAAGACAATATACCTTACAATTCTGGGAGGCACGGATGCTCCTGCCATGGGCCAGACCTAAAGAACAAAGCCCAAACAAATGCCGACCTCCCTAAAGATTAGCATCCGAGATTGATCATCACCCTGAGGGAGCCAGAAGACTCATTAATCTGACTACTGCTGGATGGCTACCTGATAAAATCCTGTTCTATATTCATGCCAGCTTGCTACATGACTCGCTTCCCCATTTGGTCCTGGACACAATCAATTTTACCTGAGCCATGGTGCTTGTAATCCTATTGGCTGACCATAGTTTCGTCCCACCCCACATCCACCTAAATGAGTTCCCCTGTCCTCCACCTTAGACCCACATGGTTTTACTCTATAAAAGGCCCTGGAAGAGACAGCTTCCTGGGGACAGCCTGCTTGGGACCCCTTCCTGTCCCTCTCTCGGACAGAAGCTTTCTTTTCCCCCAATAAATATATTCTGCTCATTACCTGATTTTGTTCCTAAAATTCATTCTGTGGTTTTAGAGAACACAAACTCGTTCAGGTCAGGTTGGAAGATCATGTTTCCCTTATATCATTTGGAGGTCCCCTGTGTCATTTGGAGGTCACCCACCTGAGATCAGTTTTTCTCCCTGTATCAAGCGGACTGATGCAGTCATTGCACACCCTTGATCCCAACATGACACACGTAATCCCAGCATCACACACTGTAGATCCAGCCACTTCAGAAAAGCCCCAACTATGGCTGTATGAGGCTTTGGGGAGCCATCTAGACCCAAGCCATAACAAGCATAGACAGGGTAGATACGCAGTTGCAAAATGTGCAATGTCAAAATGTGTGAATTGCTTATCTCTGGAATTCTTGATTTAATATTGTCAGGCTGCTGTTGATCATTGGTAACTCTCTTACTCACTTCCTCATCCCCGAGACGTGGTTCCAGATACCCAGGACTTGCAGCAGGAGAGAGTTGTGTTGGCTTACAGTTTCAGAACTATCAATCCATGGTTCACAGGCTTCAGTGCAGAAATAGCAAGACAGCAGGGCCAGGAGGAGGAAGTGTATTCTCATCATGGTGGCTAGGAAACAGTGTGGACCATTTGTGAAGGGAAGCCCACCCTTGTAGGTGCCACCCCCAGTGACCTGTCTCCCACCAGACCCAGCCTCCTAACAGCAAGTCAGCTGTGAACTTACCCGTGAGCCAATTCCTTGAAGACACAGAGCCCCCATGGTGCTCTCATCTCCCAAACACATGGGACTTTTCTGGGACATTCCCCATCTGAACCACAACAGTGACTGGGAACTATAGAAAGCAAAACCACACCAAAGAGAGGGGGCTTCTGTATGGGTTAAATGCTGTGTTGGTTATTTGCTTAAAAAATAAATTTGAGAAGCTTCCCATTGATCTTTATAGTGATGCTGTCTCCAGGGCCTCTCTGCAGAGTGCTTCCTGCAGCTGGAGGTGGGTGACAAGGATAGTGGGGGTCACGCAGGGAGTTCTGAGTCACCCGGATGTACCCATCCAACTCACTCTAACCCTTCATGGTTCTTGGTAATTTTTTAATAAACAATTAAAAAGACCTTTACCAACCCTACAATTTTTATGTCACTACTTTTCTCCTTTTGGAATAATGCTTCGCAAACAGACTTATCTGTCCATGAACACATAAATGAGTAGGGAAAAGGTGGGCTTTCTACATATTGGGGTGCTACTCTGCCACAATGAGAGATAAACTTGAGTCACTTGTAGAAAGAGGGAAGCCTCTTGAGGCCGTGATGATAAGTGACATAAATCAGAGACACAAGCTTAAGTATCACATGGTTTCTCTTCTAGGAGAAGAAGGTAAATAGAGAGCAAAATAAAAGGTAGGTAATAGGAATCAGGAAGACAGATCTTTCTTGAAGGTGAAGAGAATCACGAGAGGAGTGGGAGAGGAGGGATAGGAGATCAAATAGGAATTCAGATGCGTTATGTTGATGAACCAGTGCCACATAGGAATTTAAACATTATGTACTCCAAACACGTACTTGTAAAGGAAATAAAATAGGGACAATGCTCCTCCCAAACCCTGGTCATTTTAATATCATCTTCAATATGTCTGTCATTCCTTTTGTAGTCTCATTTTTAAATTTAAGACTTATTCTAATACTCATCCCTCTTTAGTCTTCTTAGGCTAAGCAATAATAGCCATGGAGTCGTCAAGCTGCTGTGCCTGTTATTCCCTTCCAAGTCATGTCAAAATCGTTGCATAACTTTAAAAGTGGAAATGACTATCCGTGTACTATCAAAAAATTCCTTCCCAAGACCCCAGGGCTGTGGTTACCACCCCGTGAAGATGTACTGCTCTAACAAGTATGTGTGTCTTCATGAGGTGGAAAAAATGTCACTCTGATCTATTTACACATTTGTAAATTCCGTTCCTTCCTTTAAAACAATCTCTTAGGACCTTCCTGGGCACCAGGCACCAGGCACCAGGCTAGGCACTTACATACTCACTATTTCAAGTGATCCTTCCCATAAGCCTTTGGTAGTCCCATGTTAGAGGGCGGGGTAACGGAGGCTCAGCGGGGTCTATAGGTCTTGCACAAGTCACACTCCCCGTACTTTCTCCAGGAATACAGAACTGGAAATCTGTTACAGGACAGTGAGATGCTGCCAGTAGTGATGGGGGTGCTGCTTGACCTCTTCAGGTACATCAACACTGGCATTCTAGGGTGGCCCCAGCTCCTCTAAACAGTCAAGCCACAGAGGGGACGCTTGTTTGTGAAATATGTTGCAGTGTTCCAGCAGCCTACGTTCCTTCCAAGAGTTTCTCAAAACCCAGCAGAATAAATATCAGCTTTTTTATTGCCCACCACATAATAGGAATATAACTTATTACTGTTGGGGCGCCAGGCTTTTGGCAGCCTCCATCAATCTGGTGCTCCGATTGAGTCCATATGCATTTAAGCAAAACCCAGCCCACAGAGGGGAGCAGTGGATGCAACTGGAATACGGAAAGGGGTTTTTGAATTAATCACATCCTGAATATTAACTGTGCATTATGCTGATTTCCTTGAAAATATATTCAGAGGTCTCAGCATGTGGACCTGACTCGGGGTGACACCGTCAGAACAGCGAGCGTCCTGAATGCAGCGCTGGAAACGGTTTCTCTCCAGGGTATGAGACCAAGCTTCATTTCCCCCGAGAAAAAGTGTATTTCAGCTCTCTCCAGGAGGTCAGAAACTGCGCTGTATGGTTGTTTGGCGTTGGGGAAGAAGCAGTGTTTGTCTTCAACTGCCCAGATCAGAATGGATTTTACCCAAGAACGAAACCCATTTTACAGTGAATCCTTGGAGAACTTTTTATTTATTTATTTATTTATTTATTTATTTATTTATTTATTTATTTATTTATTTATTTATTTAGTGGTATTGAGTTTTGAACCCAGGGCCGTCTCACCAAGCTACATCTCTAGCAATGTCCCTGTCTCTACCCTCTTAGGCTGAGACAAGGTCTGAATTGTCCAGGTGAGGCTCAAACTTTCGATCTGCTTGCCTCAGCCTCCCAGGCTGTGCACCACCACATCTGACTTGGCCCAGGAACTTTTAAAGAAAGAATCATTGTGTGATTATCTCCGCTGGGTAAGGTAGGCCATGGGGTTGAAAGTGGAGAAAAAAAAGGCATGGATGGGAATTGGAGCAGAGTGCCCTACGATGAGAGAGAAAGGCGCAGACTGATTTTGAGGTCAATCAAGGGTCTTGTTGGGTGGCTTTGCCTGTAAGAGAAGATAATGCTCTACATGGGTGGTACAGTTTCTTGTTCGTAAAGAAAGCCTTGCACCAGTGCATTCTCACTAGTACTGCAGAAACTCCGAAGTGATTCCCATTTCACAGATATGGACACTGATGCTTAGACATCTTTTTGCCTGGAGCAAACATGAATGAACAAGGTGCAGGAGAAGGACCTGGTATAGGGAGGCAATTGCCACAGGCTCCATATTAGAGGAGTACCCCAAAACTCAGTAGTTAAACAAATTAACATTTTAGCGCAATTTGAAAAATTCCTACAGAAAATTTTCCTCTGTGAAAAACAAAGTGTCAACATTTTTTAATAAAGAAGGCATTGGCAGCAGCGGCTCGCTGAGCTCCGTTGGAGCCTAGAACAAGAGGAAAGAGCAGTGCTCCTCATTCTGTCTTTATTTACCTAGATGACTAATAATTTTCAGTTTTCCTTAGGTTTTGTGCCCTACTGTGGTCCTAGCCCTGGATGGGAGCCCAAACGATTTCCCAAAAGCACGTGGCCAGCTTGTACCAGGCCTTGGGCCTGATCCTCCTGGGCTCTTCAGGGAGAATTCAGATGCCTAAACCTGGCTCAAGAGCCTTCTGTAGTGGGGTGTTCCCGGGGCGCCTCCTGGACTAGGCTCTGAGGCTCACGTACAGCAGGTGGAGGAAGGGTTCCAAGCTGTGCATTTAGACTGGCTGGGCTCGGACCTTGCTCCCTTGTGCTAGCACTGCCACCGAGGAACTTAAACCATCTGAGCCTACTGCAGGGGGATGGCACTCAAGTCCTGCTCCTGGAGTTACTGAGAAGATGAAATAATACAACAGCAAGCATAATGAAAAGCAAAGACAGCACTTACCAAGGACCAATTTCCTCAATGTCTAGCACAGAGTAAGTACTCAATTAATGCACTCCACAAATATTTACTGAGTTTCTACTGCATGCCGTTGATGACTACGGCGACATCAGGATTGGATCCCCAGGAGGTCTGGCTCCAGAGTCAGCCACGTTCTTCACAAGGGCTGATGCAGCCCTCTCTGAGCATATTTGTCTGCTTGGCAGGCCCAGGAGCTTCCAGACAGCAGAGGCTGCGGTGCACTCGTACTTGCATTTGCTTCAGGCCTAACAACAGCTTGGTATACAGTAAGTGCTTAGCTAATGGCCACACACACACACACACACACACACACACACA